>JAEIFQ010001100.1:0-84619 GCA_018904025.1 Zaprionus vittiger
AGGTCTCTATGTGTTCTTTGCCTAGTGCTATAATCGGTGGCGTCCTTTTCACTTTACTAGCAAAGAGTGACGATCTATAATAACAACGAACAAATGATGGCGCTTTTGCAAAGTCGAGCAAAAGGTGGCGCACTTAACTTATGTATTTGGAAGAGAAAACAATCAAAATTGCAACAAAATTCATGCAGTTATCCCAAAATGCACTTATATTGAATGCAACTAAATTAATATTTTTCAAACAAAATAGCTTTTCGTTGTACAAAAAAAGTATCATTGGGCAGTTATCTGTAATGTGCAGTTAAGTGTTGAGGCAGTTAAGCACATTATACTGTATTCCATTATCCATAGTTTCAGTAATCCCTTTTTTTTAATCATTTCCAATCAAAATGTCTTATATTCGGACAAATTAATAATGTTGCCATAATTTTATATTTATTTAATAACAATTGTCGCGGAACTGATAAGTTGGCTATCGATAGTTAGTTAAGTAATTTGTCACCGATAGAGGGCACGGCACTTCGATTTAGTATTTTATTGTATGCGTTTTTATCTTTGTAGTAGTTGGTCACACTGATTTAACTAAGAATTAAGCTATGCTTGGCGCATGAGATCAGTTCGTCTGCCGATATGCAAGAGTGTGGGAACAGAAACTGGGAATAGATTTAAGGTTAGAGTCGTGTAATGCCTGGCAAACTTTATTATTTTCCTAACTAGAATAAAACATTATCATTAAGCCCTTCATTTCTTTGATGTATGTATGTACATATGTATGTACATTTGCCGACGGCATTCCCTGCATATTGTACGATGAATACCTTAACCTATTCTTGGTTTGCTGCTATAATTAATTAAACATCCTATATTTTATATTCCAATATGGGAATGTCGATTGAAAAGTTATCGGCAAGCACACGCATAGCTTTCTTATTTATTTATCGATATATGTATGTGTAGTTGACTTACCTGCAGGAGTCGGGTGAGCTTTGAGTCTCGGTATGGAACATGTTTGGTTTTACCATCGACCAATGCCGATATAACATTACCCAGTGCAGACAGTGATAAATTGATTTTGGTGGCCTCCTTAAGCCGCTCCCCAAATGCGCCGGTCTTGGACTGTCGCTCCGAGCCTGCCAAGTCGACTAGATTAAGCTTTCCCCGGCGTATTGTTGATGATGCGGATGAAGATGAAGTAGATGAAGCCGTGCCTTGAATTTGCTCGAGCGTTATCATAAATATTGTATGGGAACGTGAGCTATTGTCATTCATCAGGGTGGCACCAGTTATTCGATTTTTATTTCCCAGATTTAACCAATTGTAGCATTCCTTGGGGTTCATAACAGACTTGCTGCTGAGCGTAGGCACTGTCACGCCCACTCCGGGCAGATCCTTCAGCGCATGGTTCTGCAAATAGCCCGCAGACTCACTGCCGCATAACAGATCTCTGATATTCTCGTTATATATCTCTAGGTAACTGACTAAAGCCAGATATCTCACGCTACTCGATATCGAGATTGTCTCGAATATATGATCAAAGCATCGCGGTATTATGCCATTGTGTGAAGCGTTTTCATATGATCCATCCTGCAAAATTTAAATGGTTTAATTATATATAATTATATATATATATTTTTATAAATATACTTGCTAAATTGAAATTTAAACCAGAAATAAAGGCTACCTTCGGCATGCCGAACCTTGCAGTTTATTATGTCATCCCATTCGTCCTATAATAGTTATATATAATGTTGCTGAATTAAATAATATCGTATATAATAACTTCCATCGCTGGAAATATATGGTACAATTATTCTATGAAAATCTCTTTTTTAAACTGAAAACTATCGGATATTGTTGAGCCGCCGACAATATGCAGGGTATGCCTTAAACAAATGTACATCGCACAAATGAAGAGTTAAATGATGATGTTTTATTCTATAGGGAAATAATACGGTTTGCCAGGCATTACAAGTCATTAATCTTAAATCTATTCCCAAGTCTACATACCACAGTTTCTATTCCCTCACTCTTGGATATCGCCAGACGGCGCCTAGCTTAATTCTTAGTTAAATCGGTGTGACCAATTACAACAACGATAAAAACGCATACAATAAAATACTAAATCGAAGGTCTGTGTCCTCTATCGGTGACACATTACTTAACTAACTATCGATAGCCAACTTATCAGTTCCGCAACATATATAGTTATCGGACTTAAATGAAGTGAAACAGTATACTTCGATTACTTGAGATATAAAGGGTGATTTTTTAAGAGCTATAGGAAATTTTTTCAAAAATAGACACATGAAATTCACAGAAATGCATGAAATCTTTATTTGAATCGATAGTACGGTTCATATAATTGAATGTTTGAAGATTATTTCAGGCAAATTTTGAGCGTGACTGCGCCTCTAATGCTCCATCTGCTTTCCATTTCCAATTTTGGCATACTCTTTGCAACATCTCGGCATCTCACGAATAAATGCTTCAATGTTGTCCTCCAATGCGTCAATTGAAGCGGGCTTCTCTGTATAGACATTAGATTTAACAGAGCCCCATAACAAAATATTCTAAAGGCGTTAAATCGCACGATCTAGGCGGCCAATTGACCGGTCCCGAAGGTGAAATAAAATGTTCACTGAACCTATTAAACTGACCATAAAACGAAAGAAGAAGCGCGCGATGAACTTTCTTAACTTATCCCGCATTTCGATAATAAAATGCACTAATTTGCAGCGCGTTGTTCGTTTGTAAGACGATTTATGGAAGTGGCAAATAAATAAATAAATTAATAGAGATTTAAAAAATCAAAATTCAGAAGGACAAAGATGCCTCGAACCGTTTTTGCTTACCTGCATTGTATATGTTTTGCCGCAACCAGTCTGACCGTATGCGAATATTGTTCCATTGTATCCCTCAAGGGTGCTCTCGACCAGCGAGTAGCAGATGTCGTCGTATATTGTCTCGGTGCTCGATAGACCATCGTATACACTATCGAAAGTGAACGATTTGCCGGGCGCACTTCGCGCCGAAGGATTAAGCACTGTAACCACATAATTGCCGATCTCCACAACGTTCTAAAAAAATGTCCAAATGTCCAGGATTATATAAATATACAGTATGTCAAGAAACACTTGAAACATATATATGTATTTAACATTACTATGTACATACATTGTAAAGAGTTACTTGACTCACTTTGTAATGTAAATGTACATAACAGAGTAACTCTTTACTCAAATGGACATGTTAATGTAACTCTTTACTCAAATGGACATGTTAATGTAATGTACATATGTGTAGAGTTACTTGACAGACTGTATATGTATGTATGTATATGTAAATGTATGTAGACAGTGATATTCATAGTTAAATCGGGAGAGAAGTTGTTTTCAATTTATTTATTTTTCAATTTCCTCATTAATCATGGCATGTGTGTTTCGAAAATACGTACATCACACTTTTTAGAGATTTCTTTTTGGTTCATAGGTCTGCATCGCACAATGACCTTGACGTTTTCACTCATTTTCAACTACAAGCACCTTAACAACTTGTTGTTGTGACTTTTCAAACCGTACTGATGCCCGTTCTTACTGCCCAAGCACACGCTGTACACTTCAATTGGGAATGAACTTGAACCAATAACCTAATGGGTTATTTACATATACAGTACATGTTCATGTATAGTGCGTGTATGTGTGTGAAGAGGTCACAATGTGTGACAAATATTTATACTAAGCGTATCCTTTGTCCTGCAATTGTCAGTGTATGCAAAGCTGGGCACCCTTTTTTCTACCCTTGCAGACGGTATATTCATTTTGCAATGCACTAAGAGACATCTCTGATACAGCATCAACAGGGTAGTATAACTAGCCAAACTAGTCTCTTAGTTTTAGAGTTATCATTAGAGTAATCGATGTATGTAACTTAACTTAACAGTGAGAATAAACGTAGGTCATCGATCTATGTAATTTAAATAAGTAAAGGTTGCGAATTAGGAATGGTAGAAAGGCTTTATAGTATTGTATACCAATGGGCAAAAGTAGGCGGAATTTATCAATTTGTAATCATATACATATGTACATATATTCTTGATCTGCCCAGAACTCAGACAACATGTTTTATAATATAACACGCAGATTATATATATAATATATATAATCAAATTTATAAACTTATCTCTTTTTCCAATGATAAAAAATGAAATTCATCCATTTCTAATTTCTTAAACATTTGTTGTATCATTTTTATAATTTTTTGTATTTTTTTTTATTTCGTCATACACACGTATATTAGGATAAAATATGATAAAGGTTAAATATGTGCCGTCATCATTTTTTTAACATATTTTTTACAGGTAGGGCTATATTTATGATGAATTTAGGTGAAAGAATTATGTCGCGGACCCTTCTAGTTTTTTTAATTGAATTTTGAAAATAATTAAATTTACATGTATTTTGTTGTTGCGTTTTTGTGTAAGGCGCCAGTCTGCCTGCAACATTTTGTGACAGTACAGTGTCCCACAAACTGTTTTATTTGAAATGAAAGCTAAGCATACTTCCAAGTGTTAAGAAAAAGTGTGCTGCAATGTATGTAACAGGCAGAAGGAGGCGTGGTAGACGACGTAAAAAGTGTGCTTAATTTTTTTTTCTTTGTCACACCATTTTAGCGGTCACATAGAGAAGAACGACTCAACTCGAGATTAACATTTTTTATTACATTTTATCGATTATTTTGCAGCAGTTTCAACTTATAATACGATATTATTACAGCAGCAGTTTTAATTTACTAATACGATATTTATACCTTTTTCTTATTTTTCTTAGCGGTGTTGCTAGAATTTGTATGTAAAGAAAAGCTATATTAAATTAAAAAAATAGCTGAATTTAATGGAGTAAAAAAAAAAATAGCTTATTGTATGCAGTGTCCGGTATTTAAAAGTACATAGCTAGATAGAACTATATTCAGAAAAATTTTACAGTTTTTGTAGTTTTAAAATAGCGCGATCTAGCAAAAAAAAGCTAATATGGTCAGTATCATAGCCGAGTCTATTGAGCCATGTTTGACTGTCTGTCCGTCTAACTGACTTTGCATACTTCTCCAATTCGAATCGGACCAAGTATAGAACTTATTCAGTCACCTTAGTTTTGCAAGACTGGCTGAAGGGTATCTAACTGTCGGACGTTCCTTATTGTAGCGTTTGTCTGGTTTTTTTTTTATTACGCTTAATTATTGATTTTTGGAGAGAGAATGACACATATGTATGTACGTAGTACAAGTGTATGTACTAAGAGAAAACCGTTAGCTCACTTGCATTGCTCGTTCTTCAACCCCGCTCTATATTATATTTTAATGACTAAACTTATTCTACCCTCGGACATTTGACCATGGTCAAAAAGAACTATTAAAATAGACAAGATGTGGAATAAGGGTTTTATACTCATACATTGTTTATATGAATGGAATATCTGTATAATACAATTGTATTCTTATTCTAAAATTATATTATTAATTAATTAAAAATATATAAATTATTAAATAATTATTATATATGTAATTATGTAATTATTACTATTATTATTACTATTAATTAATTATTATATATGTTATTATGTAATTATTACTATTATTATTATTTATATTATTATTATTAGTTTATTAATATTATTAGTATTTATAAATATTATTATTATTATTATTATTATTATTGTTATTATTATTATTATTATTATTATTATTATAATTATAATTATAATTATAATTATAATTATAATTATAATTATAATTATAATTATAATTATAATTATAATTATTATTATTATTATTATTATTATTATTATTATTATTATTATTATTATTATTATTATTATTATTATTATTATTATTATTATTATTATTATTATTATTATTATTATTATTATTATTATTATTATTATTATTATTATTATTATTATTATTATTATTATTATTATTATTATTATTATTATAATTATTATTATTATTATTATTATTATAATTATTATTATTATTATTATTATTATTATTATTATTATTATTATTATTATTATTATTATTATTATTATTATTATTATTATTATTATTATTATTATTATTATTATTATTATTATTATTATTATTATTATTATTATTATTATTATTATTATTATTATTATTATTATTATTATTATTATTATTATTATTATTATAGTTATAATTATTATTATTATTATTATTATTATTATTATTATTATTATTATTATTATTATTATTATTATTATTATTATTATTATTATTATTATTATTATTATTATTATTATTATTATTATTATTATTATTATTATTATTATTATTATTATTATTATTATTATTATTATTATTATTATTATTTTTATTATTATTCCGAAAATAATATTAATTTTTTTTTAAATTAAAAAGCACCCACTTAGAAAAGTCGTATAAGGAAAAAAGAAATCGCTCAAAAGATAATGATTATTTTTATGAACAAAAAAAAACTCATCACATAATGATTTATTTTTGAGTTTTAATTTTTATGAGTGTTTTTTACAGTCCCTGATTTAAAGAATTGTACATTTATGTTCAAGTTTGTTCAGTGCACATGCGCAGATAATCCGATTGAAAGCTTTGAAAGCTTCACCCCTCTGTTAACATCCACACAGTAAGCTGACTTTTGTGGATTCGTAAATTAAATTTGCAGACCAAACAAATTAATATTATTGATATTATTCAAATTGAAATGGACAGGCGATAACAAGAACTAAAAAAAGAGAGAGAGAGAGAAAGAAAATGGATTGCCAGCTCTATAAGAAGATGCCACAACGAGATAATTCTATTTGTTCTTTATTTAACGTGATGAAGAACCGTGTATCGCACTCCGGCCGTATTTATTCGGGATACTATTTAGTACATCTTGTGTTGCTCTCTATGGTGCTGGTCACCAACGCATTGCCTCCGGTTATACGCATTGGTGAGTTGAAGTTGCGAAGAACGCTGAAGAACTCCCAATCAATTTTGTTTATTATTATTAATTAAGGTGCCATTTTTACGGAAGACGAACGTGAGGGTAACATTGAGTCGGCTTTCAAATATGCCATATATCGTATAAACAAGGAGAAGACACTGCTGCCAAACACACAGTTAGTCTACGATATTGAGTATGTGCCACGCGATGATTCCTTTCGTACCACGAAGAAGGTTTGTCGCCAACTGGAAGCCGGAATACAGGCCATATTTGGACCAAAAGACCCTCTACTCGCGGCTCATGTGCAATCCATTTGCGAAGCTTTCGATATACCTCATATAGAGGCACGCATCGATCTGGAACTGAACGTCAAGGAGTTCTCCATCAATTTGTATCCGTCTCTAAATGTCATGAACCTTGCGTATCGTGATCTCATTTCATACTTAAACTGGACTAAAGTAGCGATCATATATGAAGAGGATTACGGTTAGTATTTACCTAAATTAAATCAGTTATCTGATTAATGCAACAGTTTGTTATTAAACAGGACTCTTTAAGCAACAGGACCTCATACACTCTTCCGCTGAGATGAGAACGGAAATGTACATAAGGCAAGCAAATCCGGAGACATATCGTCAAGTCTTACGTGCAATTCGCCAAAAGGAAATTTACAAAATAATTGTTGACACAAATCCATCAAACATCAAGACATTTTTTCGATCTGTACGAATAATATTTATATTTTATTATCACTTCCTATACTTTATTATATTATTTATTATGCATATACATATATAAAGAACCTTCTCGAAATTGAGAGATAGATAAGGTCAATCTATCTTAAACTCTGCATTGATAATGGAGCTATAATCTCTCGATTTTATAGCTCGCAGTATAGATCAATAATATATATGTATAATAAATATTATATATGATTGCATTGTAGTTGTTGTGACAATAGAAAATCATACATTTTATCATATTATTTTTAGATTATTTGTCTTGAATTGTGTACGCACATCTATTAATAATATATATAATATAATAATATATGTATATAATATATATATTTATATATCATTCCAGATCTTACAGCTACAAATGAACGATCATCGTTATCATTACATGTTCACAACTTTCGTAAGTTCAGTTCATCTTTTCTTTAATCCTTATTATTATTATTATTTAATCCAATATTTTTTCAACTACATATAGGATCTGGAGACATATGACCTGGAGGATTTCAGATATAATAGCGTAAATATAACAGCGTTTCGTTTGGTTAATGTTGGGGGAAAACGCTATCAGGAGGTGCTAGACCAGATGCAAAAACTTCAGCACAGCGGCTTGGATATGATCAACGGTGTCTCCTATATACAGGTACAGCAGTTAGTCATGAATATATATTTATATATAATCTATTTAAAATTGTATACTATATCTATTCTAGACGGATTCTGCATTAATCTACGATTCTGTGTACGCCTTTGCGTATGGCTTGAAACAGTTGGACAGCAGTCACACCTTGACATTTAATAATCTTTCCTGTAACTCAGACAATACCTGGACGGATGGTCTCTCACTTTACAACTACATAAATGCGGTATGTTATTTTATATGAAATATATAACACTCTATAATGTAACTAATTCTAACATTGCTTTTAAGGCCGCGGTTGACGGACTTACTGGCATAGTTAGCTTTGTCGAGGGGCGACGAAATAAGTTTCAAATCGACATACTCAAATTAAAGCAGGATGTTATACAAAAGGTCGGCTACTGGCAACCGGATATTGGAGTTAACATTTCAGATCCAAGCGCATTTTACGACTCCAATATTGCAAATATAACGCTGGTTGTAATGACTCGAGAGGTATGTATCTATTTATAATGATGTTTTATTCTAGATAGGGAAATAATACAGTTTGCAAGTCATTGCAAGACTTTAACCTTAAATCTATTCCCAGTTTCTGTTCCCACACTCTTGCATATCGGCAGACGAACTGATCTCATGCGCCAGCATAGCTTAATTCTTAGTTAAATCGGTGTGACCAATTACAGCAACGAAAAAAACGCATACAATAAAATACTAAATCGAAGTGCCGTGCCCTCTATCGGTGACAAATTACTTAACTAACTATCGATAGCCAACTTATCAGTTTCGCTACAGTTTGCGAGGTTAATCTTAATTTGATATGCTTATTATTTGTTGTTGAGAAAATGTACAGCGAACTTGAAGTTATTTTGTACTTTCTGCTGGGATTATAGTTCAATGTGCAATTATTCTAAGTAGGTCCAGAATTCTGCCTGGACTCGACCTTATCTCGTTAAGGCACTTGTCTTGCGACACACTTCTATTGATTGCCAACAGCAATGTGTACTGTAATTATGTACAGATTAGCAAACTATAATAATAATAATATAAAAGCTTGAATATTATAAAATGAGAAGTCCTGAATTTACATCCCAGTTAAGAAAAGGCAAAAATTAGTAGATTATTTTATACAGATAAAATACTGCAGACACCAAACATATGATCCTGTCTCAAGTATTGGTCGAACAAGTGAGGTGTAGAGAGCCTTTGTTAAATAAGGATTGTCAAACTACTTAGGGCAGTGCACATGACATAAATTAAATACTAGAAGTCTACTAGAATAAAAAGGAAATCTTAAATGTATGTACTTGCCAGTTAGTAGAACCTTTATTAGCGCTTTTTTACAATCAAAAATCATATTTCTAATGAACTAATTATTCTTGCTCTTGTTATGTTTTCTTGCACTTAAATAACGTTTAGGAACGTCCATATGTTATGGTCAAGGAGGATGCTAATCTTACTGGAAACTCTCGCTTCGAGGGCTTTTGTATTGATCTGCTGAAAGCAATAGCTCAGCAAGTTGGCTTTCAATACAGAATCGAACTGGTGCCCGATAATATGTATGGAGTGTTTATACCAGAAACAAATTCATGGAACGGTATTGTACAGGAACTAATGGAAAGGGCAAGTATTAATGAACATTCCTAATGTATTTATATATTCAGTTAAGCTTATTTAAAACGTTTCAAAATTAGCGTGCAGATTTAGCCGTTGCTTCGATGACGATTAATTATGCACGGGAAAGTGTAATCGATTTTACAAAGCCTTTCATGAACCTGGGCATTGGAATTCTCTTTAAGGTAATGTCTTTGTTTTGTATTTATTGCTGAACTCGTATCGGTAGCAGCTTCAAGACCTTTGTAGCTGGTAGTAAACATCAGATATGGTTATCATTGGTAAAGTGAATGTTGCTACTTAAATACTTAACTTAAAGGGGACAAACTGAAATAAACTTGATCAACGTACTGTACAAAGTTACCTTAATACCAAATACTGTTACTGTTACTGATACTGTTATACTGTACTGTTACTGATCCCATGCTAAACATAGCTAAAGGGTAATGTAGATACTATACTCAGATACTATACTCGATATAAACACCTGTGAAGGCTAGCTTTATTTTGATATTAAGGTTTATTATAAAATTAAAAGAAGTTATTATTTTGCACGCGCTGCTTTCGTATAATGCCGATTAACATTTGTTTACACATACATACATACATATATAAAGTTTATCAAGTAACTCTTTACTCGTATGGACATGTTAATGTTATACTCATATGTACATGTTAATGTTATACTCATATGTACATGTTAATGTTATACTCATATGTACATGTTAATGTTATACTCATATGTACATGTTAATGTTATGTAAATACATATGTGTAAAGAGTTACTTGACTGTCTGTATGTATGTATGTATATATTCAGGCCCGTCCAACTTGACATAACATAATCAAGCATTCAAACATTTTGTACAATAGTTTTAGGCGCTGTTACCAATGGCAACCATAATGATGTGTTTTCCTCAGTAAATTATACTGCGCTATTTCTCGTAGGTGCCGACAAGTCAACCCACTCGCCTGTTTTCCTTTATGAACCCACTGGCTATCGAGATCTGGCTGTATGTGCTAGCTGCTTATATATTAGTATCGTTTGCATTATTTGTGATGGCACGATTTTCACCGTACGAATGGAAGAACCCGCATCCGTGTTATAAACAAACGGATATCGTTGAAAATCAGTTCTCAATATCAAACAGCTTTTGGTTTATAACGGGAACTTTCCTTCGTCAAGGCTCCGGACTAAACCCTAAGGTAAATACATACATATATAACCACAAAGTAAAGTTATCTTCGGAATGCCGAATATACTACTTAGATATAATGGGTACAGAATCGAATAACATTTGTTTATGTTAGTTCACATTGACAGCTTTAAAAACTTCGGATTAGAGGTGGAAATAAATCTATGTTCACTGAATCGCTTTATTTTCAAAAATTCAAGGGGATATATATAAGACAAAAACCGTTTTATGGGATGGGGGAAAAAAAGTTTTCTTTGGCTTAAAATTACAGAAAATTAATTTCGACAATATAATGAAGACCTCATAATGCTTTTAAACAATTAACCAACTGCAGTTCTTCAAAAACAAATGCTTATAAGTCTCACGATTTCTAAAAAACTTAAATTTTGTACCACCCCTAGACATGTTTACTAATTTTGTACCCCAATATAATAATAATAATATTCTTATAATATCTTTTGACTCAAAATTGGTGTCTTTTGAGTAAAGTTACGCCAAACTTCAACAGAAAGGGTGCGCGATGCAAGAACTGGTACATATAAAGGGTGATTTATTAAGAGCTATAGGATAGTTTTAAAAAAAAAATCAAAAAAATTGAGAGAAATTCATGAAATCTTTATTTGAATCGATAGTACGGTGCATATAATTGAATGTTTAAAGATTATTTCATGCAAATGTTGAGCGTGACTGCGCCTCAAATGCTCCATCCGCTTTCCATTTCCAATTTGCCATTTCGGCAACTTGGTATCTCACGAATAAATGCTTTAATGTTGTCCTCCAATGCGTCAATTGAAGCGGGCTTCTCTGTATAGACATTGGATTTTGGATAGCCCCACAACAAAATAGTCTAAAGGCGTTAAATCGCACGATCTGGCGACCAGGGGAATTGACCGGTTCCGAACGTGATATAAAATGTTCACTGAACCGATTAAACTGACCATAATATTAAAGAAGAAGCGCGTGATGAACTTTCTTAACAGAGCACGCATTTTGATAATAAAATGCAATAATTTGCAGCGCGTTGTTTGTTTGTAAGACGCTTCATGGTTAAATTATAGACTAAACTGAAGATGTTCGACAGTGATTCAAAACAGGAAACGTGCGTCTGCTGTTTAAACCAGTGTTGCCAAAAAGATAATAGCTAAAAAATCACCCTTTAGTTGTGCCACTTTTTGTTTTTGATAAAATGGTATCAGACATTTTTGTAAGCACTCCGTCATGTAAACTTCGGCATTTGTTGTTGTTTTTGATAAATATTTAAATAAACATGTTCCTCCAAACTATCTACTTATGATATTAAGCTACAATATGTTAATCACGCAGAATTTACTATACTTTCCAACATCGATAGCATTGCGGGAAAATGTGCAGTATTTTTTTCGGTACATTTCTTATAGTTGTCAGACTTTAATGAAATGGAAAAGTTTATGTCGATTACTGTCTAACTTTGATTGGCCCCGATAAGTTAGGTTATTTCGAAAGATCCTCATAGTAATCCTACAATGATATAAAAGGATTGACAGACTGACATACTATTGGGAAATGATGGAGTAAAATGCGGGTCGATTTTGTGTCAGTTTAATAATTGTTTATTTAACATAAGCGCGACGGCATTTTGTGAACCTAAGAAAAAGGAAAGTACAAGAAAACAACAAAGAACTGATTCAGATCAGTGTGGCCAAATTACATAATGTGATTGTTGCCAAATTAACTTATTACTTTTAGTATTTCAATACATACTAAGTGAGACTCCTCTATTAATGCACATGCTGTAAAAAATATGATTATTTTATAATTCAAGTTTTCCTTTATTACACTGTCTGTTGTATTTCGTATAATGGAATAATACGATATTATTATAACAGCAATTTTAACTTAATAATACGTTATTATAACACATTCAGCATATACATGTCAGGTGCATGATTTTAAAAAGTAGTGTAATAACAATTACATATAACAGTCGTAGAACAGCATCAATATTGGCGAGTATGCTTTACTCCAGGTGGTCATAGAGAGAGAAGAGAGTGACACTATATGCAGTTGTCGTGCGTTTAATGTGAAGTGGCTCAGATGACTGTCTGTTGTTTGCGATATGAAGTGCAGGAATGCTGCAGCGCGTGACATTCAATTGGAGAATTAGCTGACGAACGCACCTTTCACATTATTCTGTCTTATCTAGTGCTTAAGTTGTGAAATATAGACGAAATTAATCAAATCCCAACATACACAAAAATTTGTAAACAATTTGTAAATTTTTTAAGCGCGTCACACACATTTGCTAACTTTGACATCAGTCATCTTAACAGAGTACTGTTAAATTAACATTTCTGTTATATAACATAATGATTTGAAGTCCTATGAAATATGTACGAAATTAATTAATACCCGACATACACATACATATACTTTATAGGGTCGGAGATGTCTGCTATTCCTTAGGTGCACCGTATAATGTTATAGCCAAAAACAATATATAGCCACTGCAAGTAGGTAAATCAATTAGATTGCGCTAGTAAAGTTATTGCTATGGCTGTAAATAAATTGAATGCGCATTTGAATAACAAATCTGTGGTGCATTTCAGATATCAGATCGAGCGCAAACGAAGTTTTTCTCTTTCATGAATCCCCTGGCCATTGAAATATGGTTTTTCATAGCATTGGGCTACATACTTGTGTCCTTTTGTATTTGGATAGTTGCACGATTATCGCCGTTTGAGTGGGTCAACTCTAAGGCAACCTGTTCCACTGCCTGCGATCACAAAATACATGAAATTCGCAAATTAAATCACATTCAAGATGAGTTGGAACTTAATGCACTCCCGCATCAATTGCAAGTTCAGGAGACTGAAATTGTCGACTATATCGCTGATCATATAGTAGAAAACAATGACGGAAACGAGTCGGACGACACCGTGGAGTTAGTTAGCGTGAAGAATGAATTTACCTTAAAAAATAGTTTTTGGTTTGCAATAGGAGCCCTAATGCAGCAAGGTGCCGACCTATATCCTAGGGTATGCAATAAACTGCTTTCCTTTTTTTATTCCAGTGTCAATTCTAGAATTTTTTCATTGCTAAATGACTGAAGACGTGACGTCAGTAATGATTATGAAAATTTGTCTAGAGTTTGTTAAAACGCAACGTATCAAATGCGGGTTTTCATTTAATCGAAGATTTATCCTCATGCTCTCAGGTTTTGCAAGGCTCATTTGAGATATAAATATATTTTTATAATATACATAATATATTTTTATAATATATAATATATTATTATAATTTATAATATATTATTTTATTATTTGTTTGCCATTAAAATCTACAATATTTATCCCTGTTCTTACTTAGCTTTATGGTCGTTCGAAAAAAAAACCCTTAGCCTCACAACAAACGGTCATTCGAAAAAAAAAGCTTTAACCCCACAACAAAATTATAATATAAATGTACCTTATGAGTTATCCTTTGCCTCCTTCGGGCTGTTACATACATACATTTTCACAAAGTTAGTGTACACTTTTTCTTTTATTTATTCCTGTTCTTACTTGGTCGTAATGATCGTTCGAAAAAAAAAACCTTTAACCCCACAACAAAATTATAAATTAAATGTACCTTGTAAATGTGAGATCGCCTTCGCCTCCTTAAGGCTGTTACTTACATATGTACATACATTTTCACAAAGTATACACTTTTTCTTGTTCTTAGCTTCATGGTCATTCGAAAAAAAACCTTTAACCCCACAACAAAATTATAATAAAAATGTACCTTATGAGGTCTCCTTTGCCTCCTTCGGGCTGTTATATACATACATTTTCTCAAAGTTAGTGTACACTTTTTCTTTTATTTATCCCTGTTCTTACCAAGCTTCATGGTTGTAATGATCGTTCGAAAAAAAACCCTTAACCCCACAACAAAATTATAAATTAAATGTACCTTGTAAATGTGAGATCTCCTTTGCCTCCTTAAGGCTGTTACTTACATATGTACATACATACATTTTCACAAAGTATACACTTTTTCTTGTTCTTAGCTTCATGGTCATTCGAAAAAAAACCTTTAACCCCACAACAAAATTATAATAAAAATGTACCTTATGAGGTCTCCTTTGCCTCCTTCGGGCTGTTATATACATACATTTTCTCAAAGTTAGTGTACACTTTTTCTTTTATTTATCCCTGTTCTTACCAAGCTTCATGGTTGTAATGATCGTTCGAAAAAAAAAACCTTTAACCTCACAAAAAAAATTATAAATCTTCCTTCACCTCCCTAAGGCTGTTAAATACATACATTTTCACAAAGTTAGTATACACTTTTTTAAACATTTTCAATGGGGTAGGGGAGTTATTACTTTAATTGTTGTATAAATAAAATATGAATGAAGTGAATCAGATCAGAAGATCAGGTCCTAGTCTTGAATTTTTGTGGGAAAACGTATTACATTTATTAAGTTAATTAATTAATTAATTCGTATTGGTCATAGTGCTTTTTAACAATGGTGCGTACTTTAAGAAAATTACTGAACACACAATTCAAACTGTCGGTTGCACTCGACTGTAGCTTTTGTTAAAGAGACAAAAAACTAATGGAAATAATTGATTTTATTGATTTTTAGGCAACTTCAACGAGAATTGTCGGCGGATGCTGGTTCTTTTTCTGTTTAATAATTATTTCATCATACACAGCTAACTTGGCTGCCTTTCTGACCGTGGAGCGTATGATAACTCCCATTGAAAGTGCGTCAGATTTGGCGGAACAAACTGAAATATCATATGGCACTCTAGAAGGAGGATCAACAATGACATTTTTTAGGGTAAACTCATTTCTAGTATATTCCAATAATTACTATGATAATAATAATATACAAATAATACAGGATTCAAAAATAGGTATATATCAGAAAATGTGGCGGTATATGGAGAATCGAAAGTCATCAGTGTTTGTTAAAACCTACGAGGATGGTATTAAGCGAGTAATGGAAGGGAATTATGCATTTCTTATGGAATCCACAATGCTGGACTATGCTGTTCAACGGGATTGCAATCTAACACAGATCGGGGGTTTACTGGATTCCAAAGGTTATGGTATTGCAACACCTAAAGGATCGCCGTGGCGCGACAAAATCTCTTTGGCCATACTAGAGCTACAGGAAAAGGGTATCATTCAGATACTCTATGACAAATGGTGGAAGAACACTGGAGATGTTTGCAATCGAGATGACAAAAGCAAAGAATCGAAAGCCAACGCATTGGGAGTTGAAAATATTGGTAATTTTGCTAGATTAATAATTATTTATAATTATTTAATTATATATAATTATTATTAATAATTATATATTATTATAATTATTATATCTTCATTGCCTTCTTTTAAATTTGACGATCAAAAGGAATTTTAATTTGCTGCGGAATTTAGTCCGTATAGACCCGCTTCAGTGTGTCGATTAAACTGACCAAAAAAATGAACGAAAAAGCGCGCGATGAACTTTTTTAACAGAGCACGCATTTTAATAATAAAATGCAATAATTTGCAGCGCGTTGTTCGTTTGTAAGATGATTCATGATTAAATTATAGACCAAACTGAAGATATTTGATAGTGATAGAAAACACAAAACGTGCGTCAGCTGTTTAAACCAGTGTTGCCATAAAGATAATAGCTAAAAAATCACCCTTTATTTTGGGCTTGCCGAATGTTTTGTAACATTGCGGCATTTGAAGTTAAAGCGGGGCTCTATATTTCAATTCGAAACGTATGTTTAGGTATATATTGTGCTGAATATGTGTGCAAAAGAATATTTTGATGAGGCAGTGTCTTGAACCAACATTCTCCAGTGCAAATTCATACATTCTAAACATTTATAAGATGCGATATATATATGTATATAGTTTTATGGCACTAATGCAATTTTACTTATTTCAAATTTACTTTATTCAAAGTGTTTAAGAAAGAGCAGACTTTTTTTTACGTTCCGAAGCTAAACTTAGCAATAAAAGTAATTTATTTATATTTTTTAAAGTGAGTTTAAGGCGAAAAAATGTAATCTAAGTGCCTTTTTTGTTTTTAAACAACCATAAGGCAGATAATGCTTTAAATTAATGTCGTCACGAATTGTTAGGAATGACCAAAATAGGTTCATTAAAAAAAAGACAGTCTTATATTTGCACAAACCTTGTTTACGCACAGAGGTTTTTGTAAGCCTGTATCTTGAATAGCCTTCACTGAAAACAACTAATTCAAAGTCATACATAGCATTAACATGTACATTTGAGTAAAGTGTAAAGTAACACTTTTCACATATGTACATAACATTAACATGTACATTTGAGTATAACATTAACATTACATTAACATGTACATTTGAGTAAAGTGTTACTTGACTATCTGTATGTACATATGTATGTCGCAGCTAGGCTACATAGAATATACGAAATTCAACTGTAACAGAATTATGTTGGAGTTATGTTAAAAAATAGTACAATGTTAGAGAAATGAATTCTTGTATAAAAAGAGCATCAATCGAATGACAAGTCGAATGAACATGGCGCCTGCAGATGTTCCAGTCTGCTCAAATGTGCATGCAAAAAGAATAAACGTTATAAAATAAGTTGCTGAATGAACCTGATAAAATACTTGGTAGGGGAACAAAAGAGAAAAGAAGTGAGTTCAGTGGAGTTCGGTAGAAGGGAGAGACTAGAAAACATCTTGCAGGCGACTTGCTGTGCTCTTAATTTTAAAGAGAAAACATAAAAGAAAGATCTCTTATGTATGTATTATATGTATATATAATTAACCATTTAAATGTAATCCTTTTATTTAGGTGGTGTATTTGTCGTTCTACTGTGCGGACTCGCTCTGGCTGTTGTTGTAGCAATTTTTGAATTTTGTTGGAACTCAAAGAAGAACCTGCACACGGACAATCAGTCTCTATGCTCGGAAATGGCTGAGGAACTTCGCTTCGCCATGCACTGCCAAGGGTCCAAGTCGAAGCAACGACCTGCGATGAAGGGGGGTGGGAGTTGTATAAAATGCGCACCTGGATCCACATATGTACCCACTAACGTGGCTCTACCAAACTTGGGCGTTCATTACAATTATTTTAATTGATATATGTAGACTAGTACATTTTGTAATAAACACGAGTAAATTGTGCAAAAAGAGAAAGAGCAGAAAGAAAGACGAAGAATTTTTGTACTCTTGTTGGTTCTTATCTCCAGGATAGCTCTAAAAATGAGAAAGACAAGTTTGTTCTCCTCTGTTGAACCTGATTCAGAAAATAAATATGTTTTTTAGTACGTTGCAAACTCCTATTCAAAATGAATATACCCTCTGCAAGACAATAATTATATATGTAACATAACTCACTCTCATTTTCATAATTATTCCATTTAATGTTACCTTAATACTTAAATTTAATTTGCAGTGCATGTACATTTTGTTAAGTTGTGCTAAGCAGACGACTTTAATTTAATAACTCTTTAAACCTATATTACCGTTTGTGTTTTTTGTGCGATTTATTTAATTTCCGTCGCTTCAAGATCATGTCATATAGTGCATCCAGGCCTTCTTGCAGTCCCTCGCCCGTTATAGCACACGCAGGCTGAATGTACCAGCCCTTTAGCTGATTTTGGTCTAGTGCTGTAACCTGCGATGAGGAGGATTGCGAGGATGATGTTTGTGGTATTGTCGATGTTGTTGCTTCTAAACTTGGTGCTCGATTTCGATCCGATTTATCATTATCGAGCTCTGGAGATTTCAATTGATTTATATAACTTTCGTTTCTCTTGTCTGTGAATGACGATTTTGATATATTCGACATTGGATGAAGCAGTTCATGCAGTCCCAACAGTTTCTCTAGTTCCTTGGGGCAGCAGGCATTTGGTAGATCTTGTTTGTTTGCTAAGATGAGCACTGGAACACCCTGAAATAACAATTTACGGCTTTTGAATAGAGTATATAGCAATAAGAGACCTACATGAATATATTCAGTTTTTAATGTACAAGTATTTACTGCACACAAAAGTACTGTGCTCATTTTTATACTCTTCGAACTTCGTTAAAAAAAGTATTTAATAACTTTGTGCAAATGTATGTACAATAATAGGCAGAAAGCGAAGCTACACGGCAACACTGTTGCTCTCCCTACGACCTTCGTTGAAAAAAGTGTTTAATAACTTTGCACATACATACATACGTATGAAATCGGCATAAGGCGGAGATACACGGCAACACTGTTGCTCTCGTTTACTTTACAACATTGAAATGAATGAGTACACAAGCTGCACAATATTCAATTAGCTTAATTAAGAGCTGTACTCAAAAAACGTACTCATTCAATCAGTACTCTAGTAGAAATCATTAACACATTTAAAACATACCTGATTATCTGGACATTTTGCTGTACGCATCAACTCCATCTTTGCCTCTTCCATGCGCTCTGTGTCAACAGAATCAACTACGAAAAGAATGCCATCTGTGCAACTAAAATATAAGATAAATCAACAAACTTAACCAATATATATAAATGTTTATATATACACTAATGAGTTAAATAATAGGTACACTTTAAAATGGAGGTACAAAATTACCAGTGATATTCTTGGACGTGATCGTTAGTTACCGAACAAAAAAATCAGTGGTGTCAGTGTCGCTCCATGCCAAAGTTTACCTATTAATATAGCCATGGGTGTATAAAGATGCTGTTCATACCGAGTGTAACTTCGCCAGAGCGGTCGCAGCTTTTCTTGTCCCCCCACATCCCACACGAGAAAATGCACACCCTTCGCCCTGCCAATGGTGCCATGAACCTGGATTCAAGAGAGAAAGATCAATATATATTGGAATTTGATATGTATATCAACTCACCTTTTCACAATTGAAGCCAATTGTGGGTACTGTATTTAAATACTGGTCGAACTTTAGTCTGTAAAGAGCTGTTGTTTTGCCAGCAGAATCCAGGCCAAGCATTACTACGTGTAGAGTTCCCTTTAATTTGAAAATACATACACAGCTTGGTTATGCATGTCTGTATACATGGATAGTTTGTAGAGAATACCTGTGACGGAAGCGCATCCAACAAATTTCCATTTTTTACCATTGTTGCACCCATTTTCTGCCTATTTTGAAGAAATTCCTCTATTTTGTACCTACATTTTGTGTTTTTCTACAGATGTGTTTAGTGATGCTAATCGTAATCATCGACACATCGCATAAGCAATGTTGAAACAAATAATCGATAAGCTGATACGATAGATACGTAAACGTATCGGCGCGATTTAAAATATCGAATTATTTACTAAGGCAGACAACGTTACTAAACCTTCATTTTATTAAAGCTTATGTACAATAAGGCCTATTGAAATATTAAATATAAAAATACATAAAATATAAATAAATATAAAATATTAAGAAAAAAGAATAAGATGTGGCGCTTATAACCGGACCCATAAGAACGATAAAAACAAACATTAATTTAAAAATTACAAACAAATATGTACGTTATTGATCGAACAAGAGTAAATGTTTTAAAAACAAATATAGATTTCTCCATTTAGTGTGTAATTATAATGTGTTTAAAATTTTGCTGAAAATACTTGAATTGCTGTTTCAGTGTGCGGTATTTGTATTCTTCTCTACACACAAACACACACACACACACACACATGATACATGGAGCTCATTGGATATACATACACATGTACATATGCATATAGAAGCATTCGTGTGTGCCAGTGTTTTTAAATAAAACTATGTTCGAACGAAATTGTGCATGTGTATTTGTTCATCTACTTTATGGTTATGTGTATAAAATTCATTTCAGTCCCCGGTGATATAGTAAATAAATAGAATGTGGACAGTGTGGATGTTATCTCTAATTTGCACTCATATTGTTCAAATTGTACCGCGTACATAGATACACTTATATACATCACACATACATATTTATATGTACATATATATATTCTAAATTTGAGGCAATTTTTAGTCCGGAGTGTCTGTTTTAATTCTGTTGATATTTTATTCAAGATTGGCCCTCTTACTTAAATTCGATTGAAAATTATAATAATAAAATATAATTAAATTACCAAAATAACTACTGGTAAGTAACTTCAAATTTGTACCTATTTTTTTTAACATATATTGGGTGTTATATGATGTGAAATTCGAACTAGATATTTTACATATAATTCCTGTTTAAAAATTAACATTTCTCTGTGTGTGTCTCCGTCAAATTATGTAATACGAAATAACTTCAAAAAATTCAAAAATTGAAAAACGAAGTAACTCAATAAGTATGTGCTTATACATATGTATATGTATGTGCATATATGTATGATCATACATATGTGTACTTGTACATTTGCATACAAACATGTGTACGTATTTATGAACTTAAAATTGGATGCTCTCGCTTTGTGTTGCACCGTATTGTCGTAATCCGAATATTCTGAATATATTGAATGGCATAGGTACAAGTTGTTAGACGGATTCAACAGGTGATAATGAAGCTTTTTCAAATCTATATGTATGTGTATGTGTCAATATTTACTTCCGCATATACTCACCTGTTGTTAAAGCACATCTATGTATTATATATCTGTTTAGTGTTTGTGAGAAAAATAGTTTCAATTCAAAACAGAATACCCCAACAAGAGGAACAAATTGTTAGGAGATTTCAAATGCCTTACAAGTTTCTAGAACCACACATTAAATAGTTAACTGCTATACACACACATTGAATTATGTGTTAAAATTTACATTTATATGTATATAAAATAGAGAACTGTATGAATTGCATTCAAAGTGCGCTTTCATTCATTAGTTTTGTTTATTTTTAAGCTAGTACAATATAATACTCATGCATATCAATGTGGTACAGTATAAAATAAGTACAGTTTTTTTGGGAGCAGTAAACCTTACCTGTCAGTACAAAATTGATACATACAGTTAGGTAACACTTTACTCAAATGGACATGTTAATGTAATGTACATTAACATAAAGAGTTACTTGACAGACTGTATGTTTATGTAGGAGTCCAATGAATATGTTACTATGTATTTACTTTATATGATTATTCCAATTTGAAACTGTTATTAATATTTAATTAATATTATATAATTTTAAATTGATTTATAGAAAAATTAAGAATTTAATTTGTTTTTTGTAGATATTAACTCGAGATTTATCATCATATAAAATGGATTCCGAACCCTCGGTAGGTGTACAAATTCATTTACCATATGCACTAAATATAAACAAAGCGCCAATTTGAGTCAAATCTAACATGAGTACATATATCTTTATTTATTGCTGCACGCCTTAAATACGTCGCAACGAGCCGTATCATGTTCAAATCGTCATAGAAAAACAAATAATTACAATAATAAAAAACAATCGCAATATCTGATTGATTAACACTTTTCATAGCTCTGCGAATTCAAAGTAGAATAATGTATTTGTAATGTATTAAATATAAACCTGTTTCCGTTTATTGTTATATCAAATTATGGATGGAGAAATTGTACATACATACATACATTCTTCCATTCTTGTCTTACTTTTCTTACTCAGCTTAACAGTGCTGCAAATATATCGCGTTACATTTATGAACTTATCGATAACTATCGTGACTACGATACCACATAACCACATAGCTCGTGATTTGATTTTAAGTATTTTAGTTTGTGCAATTGAACTCAGGGAATTATTTAAGGCAGTCGCCTCCTGCATAGGTTTAAGTTTAATCAATAGAATATTAAATAATATAAAGCTCTGCTAAAGCTAAGAACTGCTTGCAAAGTGAACTCTTCAACTAATGTGAATAAAAGTGTATATCAACAAAAGCATAAACAAAAGCAACGCATTTTATTCTTTATTCAAGTCGGTTGCATCTGCTTTAATATTAATTTATTGTATGCACATTTGCTGATGATGAAGCAGATAAACGCTAAACGCTTAAGGCATATTAAAGTCGCTCTCTTCAAATGTTTCTAATGTTTGTTTTTTGAACATTTTATGGTTTTCAATTTGTTTTGTTTCTAACACAAAGTCTAAACCAATTGAATCCGAAAATGCACAAGCCACTGAAAATCTAAAGGAAACTGTGCCAACTGTAAATGTTAACGAAGAAAAAGAGAAGAATAATGAAAAACCGGCGGATGCAGCAGCAGCTGTTGTTGTTGAGATAGTTACGGTCAAAGATGAGAAAGAGAGTGAAAAGCCTGAGACAGTCAGCGAGGCACAGACAACAACAACAACAACAATTGTTAATACTAAAACTGAAAATGATGACGAAAATTCGGGAGTTCAAACAACAACAACGACAACAACAACCGTTGTCACCACGAAAACGAAAGAAGATGGAGAAGGAGAAACTGTGGAAACAAAAACAAACGAAACTGTTGTAGACACGAAAGAAGAAACGAAAGAAGAAGACGTGGTGCAGGAGGAGAAAGCGCCTGTTGAAAGCACTGTAACTGAAGCCGCGGAATCTGAATTAGAATCCGAAGAGAGTGAAGAAGAAGAAGAAGAAGATGAAGAGGAGGAGCAGAAGGAGGAGCTGAAGGAAAAGGAGAAAGATGATGAAAAGCAAGAAAAGGAGCAGCAGGAAGTGAAGCAAAAGGAGGAAGAGAAGGCAGAGCAGGGGGAGTTGGTAGTTGAGGAAGCGCAGCAAAAACTGAAGGTTATTACAAGGACAAATGTATTTACATACATATACTTACTATATTAAGTTGAAATGGTTTAAAGTTAAACTCTTTCAACTGGTATCGACTTGGAAATGTGAACCACACACAGTATTATTATTATTATTATTTGATAATGGTATATACATATGTATATACCGCAATCTAACAGTTTTATTGTTCTCCTGTTGAGCTTTGAACTAGAGCTGGAACGAACATCGACGATGTATCGATACATCGATGTTTTCGAAGTTTTTAAACATCGATGTTCGATGTTCAAATGAGAATTTTATATGGAAAATCAGGACTTTTTGAAGGCTATATCTTCTAAACTAAGCCGAAAACAAAAAATGATTACTTAGTATTTTCGTCTTATCTCGTCAGATCAATCGTCAGATCCTGATGCCTCGCAAACTGCAATCTCCCCTTTAGATTTATTAATTGTATATATAAATTAACAGCTTGCGCTCTGAGAAACTTCAATATTTCAATGTTTTTTTTTTTTCTAAAAACATTGAAACATCGATGTTTTTCCAGTTCTTTTTGAACTCCTTTATCAGTCCAGTTCAACAATTGTAGGATTTTTCTTGGGGTGATCGAAAGAGCAGGATTAAACGATGATTAAAGGATATCGATAAATTAAACAGATATATTTAAATGAGTGTGATTGGCAAATTGAGAGGGTTGTCAGATCTCCATACTCTTCTCTCTACTGTTTCCAGCAGTTGCTTTTATCCACACATGCATCTATAAAATATATATAATATATATATATGCAAGTATATACATATTAATTTTTGATCAGGCAAGCTATGTCCTTTTTGTATGGTTTGGCCTAGAAATCGATCAAGTCCATTTGTCCGAAGATCTGTTATTTTATACAACTTTTATTGACGTTTAAACGACGATATATATTGATAATGATTATAATTTAAAGTCCTTAAACTTCCTTACCTAATTAAGACTTTAAATCCACTTATAGATGCGAGAATTAGTCCATTTATAGAATTAAAATTATTAGTTTTTATTACAAATTGACTAATAATGCAGGATTTGAACTTCTTATGTTTCTACTCACAGGGTTAGCAGCACTATAACGCACTTATAGTACACCAAATAATTAATAACATTTCACGAAATTTAGAAAGTTTAGTAACAACACAGGGAGCAAAGGTTAAACACGTTCAATCACCAAGAAAGATTGATTTTTATTTAGTATATATAGTGTGATCTTTATATATAACTGTACACTTTCATTTAAATCGCTAAATGAGATTCTACAACCTTCAACTACAGTTCATTAATCTAAACAATGTAATAAACTGTTGTACTATATATATAACTAGCACATGAATAATCAGTAATCAAGACAGAAGGGTATAAAGCTTACGACCAGCTAAAGGTTAATAGTCTTAAAAAGGGTTTTTCCTTTTGTACATTACTTATTTTTATCAATATCGCATAGTTATATATTGTAAATGAATAGATTTCCTTAAGTACATATCAATTCGGGAAGTTGTTTATATGTATATTTACAATATTAAGCAAGGGCTCATCCAAGTCTCAAGCGCGTCCAACTGTAGCTTTCTTTACATTTATCTAGGTTGAAAATGTTGAAGCAATCGAAAGCAAACCCGAAGCTCCTGCAACTCAAAAGGAGAACGATGTGCCGTTGGAGAAGAAAGCTGCTAATGTAAGTGTAAATTTAAAATATATGTTTATGTTTCTTACATAAATACATTCTATGTGTATATTAAATACAAACAGACAGGGAGACAGGGACAGACAGGGAGAAAGGAACAGACAGGCAGACAGACAGAGATTGATGGATAGATAGAAAGATAGATATATAGAAAGGAAAATAGATAGACAGACAGACATAAAGACGGACAGACAGACATACAGATAGATAGATAGAAAGATATATAGACAGACGGAAGGACAAACAGACAGAAAGATGGACAGACAGACAGACATACAGACAAACAGACGGGCAGACAGATAGTCAGAGAGATAGATATATAGATAGACAGACAGACATAAAGACAGAAAGACAGACATACAGATAGATAGATAGATAGAAAGATATATAGACAGACGAAAGGACAGACAGACAACAGACGGACAGACAGACAGCGAGATAGATAAACAGACAAACAGACAGACATACTGATATAAAGATTGATAGAAAGATATATAGATGGATAGGTAGACAGACAGACAAACAGACAAACAGACAGACAAACAGACAGACAGACAGACAAACAGACAGACAGAAAGACGGTCAGACAGACAGAGAAATAGATAGACAGACAGAAAGACGGACAGACAGACAGAGAGATAGATAGACAGACAAACAGACTGACATACAGATATAAAAATAGATAGAAAGATATAAAGATGGATAGATAGACAGACAGACAAACAAAAATACAGGCAGACAGACAGATAAACAGACAGACAGACAAACAGAAAGACGGACAGTCAGAGAGATAGATAGACAGACAGACGGAAGGACAGACAGCAAGACAGACAGAGAGACAAACAGACAGATAGACGACAGACAAACACACAGAGAGACAAACAGAAAGACGGATAGACAGACAGACAAACAGACGGAAGGACAGACAAACAGACGGAAGGACAGACAAGCAGACGGAAGGACAGAAAGACAGACAGGCAGAAAGATAGACAGACAAACAGACAAAGAGACAGACAGAAAGACGGATAGACAGACAAACAGAAGGAAGGATAGACAAACAGACGGAAAGACAGACAGACGGAAAGACAGACAGACATAGAAACAAACAGACTAACAGTCAGATAGACGA
This sequence comes from Zaprionus vittiger, assembly GCA_018904025.1. NCBI lineage: Eukaryota > Metazoa > Arthropoda > Insecta > Diptera > Drosophilidae > Zaprionus > Zaprionus vittiger. The sequence continues at coordinate 26,665 of JAEIFQ010001100.1, forward strand.
CAGACAGACAGGGACATACAGACAGAGACAGACATGTCTGTTAATATGTTTCTTAGTTTAAATATTCTACACTACTAAAAAAAAAGCAGTTTATTGCTTTTTCTACCCCTGCAGAGGTTTTATCTCAATCTGCGACACTATAAAAAGTATAAATTTTGAAACAGCATTAACACAGAGAAAAAGCCATGTCTGTATGTCCGTCTGACTGTCTGTTTTAAACGCAAACTACAGGGTCTCTCAGTTATGCAGTTGTCTTAAGGATATATCCTATATAGTATATATATATATAATAACTAGCATATAAGTAAGAACTTTGGCATGCCAAAGTTAGATTGTCTTACTTCTTTTTTATCACTGTTGACGTCTTTATAAATTCTTGTTTTTAGCTCGATATCAATAACCAAATAGAGAACATAATATCCGATATTGATATCAGCATAAGGGCGCAAGAGAAAATTACGCAATTGAAGGAACAGGAGCTACAGCTTATACACAAACAAAAAGAGCTGGCTAATCAGATACAAAAACAACAACTGTTGGCCCAAAAGCTCTTGGCCGAAAACCAGCGGAAGGAACAGGAGCTAAGGGAGCAGGAATATATAAATCGCAATCAATATAGAGAGGAGTATGTGCCGGCAAAGGCAACGCAACAAGATATATATGAAGCACAGGTAGGTATTGAAGGTATGATAAGGTATTACAAATAAGTATACAATATATTAAAGTTGACTCTTTACACTCTATAGAGTATTACACACACATACTCTATAGAGTATGTATTACACTTGCATAGATTTCAAAACTTTTCTTATTTATGTATCTCTGCATAGAAGATATATTAAATATACGCGAGTTCATTCGTTCTCAGCTCTATAATTAGCATTAAAGAGAGAGAGAGAGAGAGAGCGCTCATCGCCAGTATATATTGTATATATATATATATATATGTGTATATATAATAAGACAATACATATATCTAGACACAATTTGTGAAGAGCGCTGTTTAGACTGATTTCGATTTTATTTATACGAGCAGCTGGTATCGAAATTAAGGCCAATTTAATGATTTGCGAAAAAGTATTTTGAAATATTTATATATACAGCAACGAGAGAGAGAGAGAGAGAGAGAGCCCTGCCTATATATATTGTAGTATCAGTTGGTGAATAATCAAAAGAAATAAAACAAATATTAAATGGGCGTTAGGTACGACTCGGTGAATAATAGTAAAAGTATCGATAGGAATCGTGGCTATCGACCAAGCGATTGTAATGATGCCAAAAAAAAACAAATTCTACTCGAACTGAGTTCGAAATTCTGGCCAAAAAAAAAATATGTACGTAGAAATGTTTTCGTCATTTCGATATATATACAAAATATATTAGCAAGAAATTAAAGTCAATGTATGTGCGTAATTGATATGTATATTAGGAATCATCAAACGTGTCGAGGACAGTTGATTTGCGCAAAATATTTACTCCAGCTACCGATGCTGTCGAAATATTGCCGAAGAACCGTAAGTATAACCCCCCATTGTGAATTAATAAAAAAAAAAAAAAAGGTGATACGTAAAATTGAAGCGACTTTCCCAAAAATTATCAGCAACAACAATTGCTTACGCATTACAAATTGCATATATATATGTATATATATAATCATTATAATCATATCATCAAAGCGCACACACACATATCAATAATCCGCAAGTGCATTAAAGGGTATATACACGTATATACAGCTTACGTATCGCCTTTTTGGTGTAGGAAAATCAACAGTTTTGGTTTGAATTGACTTTAATTTCCGATTTCGATTTGTACTAAATAGGAAAACTATATGCTTCATCGGCATTTTATTCACCCACTCTGCATCCCACTGTGGAGGACCAGGTCGAGCTGGCCCGCCGAATTTCACACTCATTGAGCGACATTAGCAATCAGACCTCAAAGGGTCAGACAATGTATGTGAATCGCAAGAAGCGATCGGTCAAATGGGTCCACGAAGGTTGTGGCCAAGGTAACAGACTCTATTTCACACTATGTCCCAGAGAGTACACACACACACACACACATTTCGATCAGTAGTAACACTATAGATAGATAGACTGATTATGTATATAAATATATACATATATATACATAAGTATAAGATGTTAAGTTTATAATAATTATATTTTCATGCCTCTTCTACAAACTGCGTTCCAAAGTAAACAAGACTTTTAAAAAATAGACAGAACAAATGGTTTTATCGGCAAAATCAATTTAATTTAAATTTAATTTAATTACTTTTAATTTTATTTAATTTTTTTTAAATTAATTTAATTTTATTCAAAATACTCTTCTTCTGCTTTAGTACAGCTTTTTGCACGGTGCAAAAGAATGTCGAACAAGTTTTAATTTAATTTAATTAACATGAATTTAATTTAATTTTTAATTTAATTTTATTCAAAATACTCTTCTGCTTTAATACAGCTTTTTGCACAGTCCAAAAGCATGTCGAACGGGTGTTTTAAAAATACAGAACAAATGGTTTTATCGGCAAAATCCATTTAATTTTAATTTAATTTAATTAACATGAATTTAATTTAATTTAATTTTATTCAAAATACTCTTCTGCTTTAATACAGCTTTTTGCACGGTGCAAAAGCATATCGAACGAGTGTTTTAAAAATACAGAACAAATGGTTTTATCGGCAAAATCCATTTAATTTTAATTTAATTTAATTAACATGAATTTAATTTAATTTTTAATTTAATTTTATTTAAAATACTCTTCTTCTGCTTTAGTACAGCTTTGTGCACGATCCAAAAGCATGTCGAACGGGTGTTTTAAAAATACAGAACAAATGGTTTGATCAGCAAAATTAATTTAATTTAATTTAATTAACTTGAATTTAATTTAATTTTATTCAAAATACTCTTCTGCTTTAATACAGCTTTTTGCACGTTCCAAAAGAATGTCAAACAAGTGTTTTAAAAATACAGAACAAATTATTTTATTGGCAAAATCCATTTAATTTTAATTTAATTTAATTAACATGAATTTAATTTAATTTTATTCAAAATAGTCTCCTTCTGCTTTCATATAGCTTTTTGCACAGTCCAAAAGCATGTCGAAGACGTGTTTTAAAAATAGAGAACAAAATTAATTTAATTTTAATTTAATTTAATTAACTTGAATTTAATTTAATTTTTAATTGAAATTTATTCAAAATACTCTCCTTCTGCTTTAATACAGCTTTTTGCACGGTCCAAAAGCATGTTGAACAAGTGTTTAAACTCCTTGCACGGTATGGCCGCCAGTATGCCGTTGCCTGTGCCTTTTGAATGGCCTCCAGGTCTGCGGAACGCTTTCCTTTCATCGGCAAATGTATTTTGCCAAAAAGGTACAAGTCGCACGGTGCCATATCAGATGAATACGGAAAGTGGTTGATTGTTAAAATGTTATTTTTGGTCAAATAATCCAATCAACCACAAGCGTCGTGCAACAAACGCCAACTTTCATCTTCACGATATTCGGGCTGAACACGTCGAAAACGGCTTCAAACTAGAGCTGGGCATGGACTGTCATTTTTCGGCACGACCTAGCACAACACGAAAATTCAATTTTTCAACACGCACTAACACGCACGCTCAAAAATTTTCCCAACACGGTCCAACACGAAATTTTATACTTATTTTTTTTTTGGATTTTTATTAATTTAATTCATGATATTTCCTTGAAAATAACTTAAAATTAAAGAACTTAACATTAACTTTAAATTAAAAAATTACATATTTTTATATAAAAATAACAATTTGTCAAGATTAGAACTTGACAATCTATTTCTACGGTCATTAAGGATTTGCCTAGATGTGGAAAATACTGGAAAATACTGTGTTCGTGTTATTTCGTGCCGAATTTCGAAACACGAACACGCACGCCCATGGACACAATTTTAATTTTGCACACGCACACGCGTGTGCCCGTCGTATCACGATGTGACACGAAGAAAACACGCTCCATGCCCAACTCTACTTCAAACCTCCAAGGTAGAATACCGCATTAACGTTTTGGCCGAGTGGAACATATTCTTTGTGGACAATACCCTGGGAATCATTAAAACAATTCAACATTGTCTTCACTTTTGACTTCGCCAGGCGCGATCGACATTTATGTCCTCACGATCACTTTGAAAACGTTGAAACAACTCTTGCACTTTGCTACGGTATAGGCATTCATTGCCATAAACTTGTTTCATCAATTGAAACGTTTCGATAAAAGTTTTAGCAATTTTTAAACAAAATTTAATGTTGACTCTTTGTTCGAAGCTCATTTTTGCAGCGATGACAAAATAAAATGACACTTAAAACGCAATAAATTCACTTTCAATAGATGAAATGTCATGCAATTTTTAACTGCAAGTCGAGGTAAAGGTTAATTAGCTGCATGCGTCACCGATTTTGTTTAAATTTTTTTTACTGATAGGGCTATATTTATCATGATTTTAGGTGAAAGAATTATTTGGCGGTCGCTTCTAGTTTTTTTTTAATTGAATTTTGAAAATAATTAAATTTACATGTATTTTGTTGTTGGCCAATTCTGAGTAAAACGTCACAATGATGCGCACAGTGGCCTACAAGCGATTTATTTGAAACGAAATGTTATTTAGACACAATAATGTTTTATTTTATGAGTTGCATATTGGGTGAGAGTTTCGGAGCCTGCAACTATAATTCGTTGGTCGGCAGACTGACGCCAACGTAACTCAATATGCTGCCAAAATAACATATATGTGGTGTGAAAAAAAATATTGTTGTTGAAGAATATAGCGCCGCAGGCAAAAAATTTTTGAAAAAATAAAATCGCGCGCGCGATTTTATTTTTTCAAAAATTTTTTGCCTTCAGCGCGCTATTTTTCTAAACACTTTGAATTTTCTTGCATGCTCAGTTTTCATTTCAAATGAATCGGTTTGTTGGACACTGTACCGTCACAAAATGTTGCAGGCAGACTGGCGCCTTGCATAAAAATGCAACAACAAAATACATGTAAATTTAATTATTTTCAAAATTCAATTAAAAAAAAACTAGAAGCGACCGCCAAATAATTCTTTCACCTAAAATCATGATAAATATAGCCCTATCAGTAAAAAAAATTTAAACAAAATCGGTGACGCATGCAGCTAATTAACCTTTACCCAAGTCGATAAAGGATATATACAAGGACATATAGATGGCGCCACTAGAGGGCGCTAGATTAAAAACGTCCTGTTTACTTTAGAACGCACCTTGAATTACATATATGACTTTAAATTAATTTTAACTGCAAAATACGTTTAATACAAGATTTATAAGTTAAGATAATATTTAGTACAATTTAATTTTTATTATTTTTTTATTTAACACTTCACACAAATGTCTGTATATTAACTATACTTCGATACATTGTTGTTATACGCTTTTAACGATTGCAAATGGCGGTAATATAGAGAGGAGAGAATCTAATCGAGATGAGCCTTTTTATAAATTTTATCTTATCGATTATATTGCTGCAGATTTCATTTAATAATATTATATATTTAATAATATTATATATTTAATATTATATATTTAATATTATATATTTAATATTATATATTTAAAAATATATATTTAATAATATTATATATTTAATAATATTATATATTTAATAATATTATATATTTAATATTATATATTTAAAAATATTATATATTTAATAATATTATATATTTCATAATATTATATATTTAATAATATTATATATTTAATAATATTATATCATGGAATCCAATGCAATTAATGCTGTTTGATGCTAAATATTTATTTACATTAAATGTATAAGGCTTAAAAATTTACAGAGCGGCACGTGTGTGCTTAAAAGAGTAGGACTTAACGAGGATTATAAGGATATCGATAAATTAAACAGATATACAGTATAATGTGCTTAACTGCCTCACCATGTTTGACTCAAAAAAATGTGCACTTATCCTAAAAATGCACTTAACTTTACCCATTTCGAAAAATAGATTTGTAAACAAACTATGTACTTGGCATTTATATGGCATTGCCAAGCATAAGTAAACGGTCATGCGCAGTTTGGCGCCACGATCAAAACGAACACTATAATCGGTGGCGTCCTTTTCACTTTACTAGCAAAGAGTGACGATCTATAATAACAACGAACAAATGATGGCGCTTTTGCAAAGTCGAGCAAAAGGTGGCGCACTTAACTTATGTATTTGCAAGAGAAAACAATCAAAATTGCAACAAAATTCATGCAGTTATCCTAAAAATGCACTTATATTGAATGCAACTAAATTAATATTTTACAAACAAAAAAGCTTTTCGTTGTACAAAAAAAGTATGATTGGGCAGTTATCTGTAATGTGCAGTTAAGTGTTAAGGCAGTTAAGCACATTATACTGTACTTGCATTGTAGATTTTTACTTCGAGTCAATTGAGCCTAGAGGTGGAAATAAATCGATGTTCACTAAATCGATTTATTTTCAAAAATTCAGTGAGAAAATCGATTCAAATCGAAAATTTGAAATATAAGACAAAAATCGTTTTTTGGAATGAAAATAAAAAAAAAAAACATTTTTTTTGGCTTAAAATGACAGAAAAATAATTTCGACAATATAATAAAGGCCTCATAATTCTTTTGAACAATTTACCAACTGCAGTTCTTCAAAAACAAATGCTTATCCATCTCAAGATCTCTAAAAAACTTAAATTTTGTACCATCACTAGATGTATTTACTAATTTAGTAGTAGTAATTTAGTACTTGTTTCAAATTTTCGATTAAACCGATTCTCAAAAATTAAATCGATGGATCGGACATAGTTGAAAACATTTTTAATCGATTCTAGAATTGATTTAACTTCCAGCTCTAATTGAGCCATGTCGATCTGTCTATCCTGATCTGATCTCTGATATTATGAAAGCTGCATACACCAAATTTGTTATGAATGTAACTGTAATTCCTGAATAGACCAAGTTTATTTTGAATGTTGTGTGTTACGCACATCGCCTTTGCAAAGTAATTATTTAAGTTTTCAAGCTCTCTCTGACTCTAAAGTTTACTTTGTTGACTATACAATCTACCTCTACTCCGAAATTTTAATTCAATCGCACAATAAACGCAGAAGTTCCCTTCAACACGTACCTTCTTCTAAAAGTGATCACTTTGTCTGTATCAGAACGCACAATATATAGCGCTATATATCATACTGATCGGTTAATTTTCACTACTTTACATTAATTACTTTTTAAAAAATAAATAAAATAAAAGATTATAAACTAAAGCTTCCTTTAGAATAATAAGTAAACAATTTTTTTTTTTTTAACCGCAAGTAAAGTATTATTTTTGTACTCGCTACCCATAACAGGCAGAAGGAGGCGTGGCAGACTCCACAAACTATATATGTTCTTAATCAGCATCAACAGTCAAGTCGATATAGTCTCTCTGTCTGTCCGTCCTTATGAAAATCTATATATCAGAGACTATAATAGCTAGATATTTATCAAATATATTTTCGATTTTATTTATGTATATATATATATATATATATTTATATGTAATATTTATTGATATATTAGATAATAGTAGTACATATTAAATAGTACAAATAATAAGCTTCTTCACTTTACTTTAGTTGTACTTTAACGGAAAATGAGTTTGAGATTGAACGACAGTCCGACTTGACCGATCAACGTCTTTATTTTTTAAAAAGCAAAGCGACTCTCGAATTTCTCTGCCACTGCAACTCAACGACAACTTTATCAACGACTCTCTCCTTCGACTTCTCGACTTCAACTCTCTTCTTTTAAAACTGACTGTGTTCGATAATTCTTCATTACTGCAACTCTGTTTGTATCGATAGGCGCCTAGCAGCGTTGTCACCCGTACCATCACGCTGCCAACACCTGCATTGTTTACATATATATTATTGGGTTGATCGAAAAGAAACCGGTGATCATATGAACATATGATCATGCATGATTGATTGTGGTATATTTAAGTTCTCTCCAATCTCACGCTCAGTTACATGACAATTCGATTCGATTCGATTAAAGCCTTGATAACGTCATCTTCAACTGCAGTTGGCCAACCTGAACGTGGCTTGTCTTTGAGTAAAAAATCTCCCAAACGCAATTTGACAAACCAACTTTGACACTGTGTTTGTGTTTCTTTTAAGGCTTTCTCACCATCACGTACACATCACGTAACTTTTTAGCAACCTGAGCTGCATTTGTTCCTTTCCTTTACGGAAATAATAAAGTAAAATATGACGAAACTGCTCCCTTGTGGGCTCCATATTCAAATTGCCGCCAAACAAACAAATATAAACAAAATTAAGCGCGCTTTTTTTTTGTAAAGCAAGCTAAAAGTGCCAGCTGATAACTGACATAAGATAGAAGGCAATAACAGAGTCAAAAGCCGTTCAAAAAAATTCTCAAAAAATCACCGTTTTCTTTTCGGTCAACCCAATATTTTATAATGCTATAAAGTTAATTTTTGACAGGCACAATAACTATTAACCCCCAATTTGATTGCAATCGAATAATAAACATAAAAGTTATTTAAGAATTCATTTAAATATAGCGATATTAAAGCCGCTGCGTGAACGTATGCAACACAAACTAAGCAAAAGAAGGTTAGCGGGTATATCACAGTCGGGCACGCTCGACTGTACCTTTTTTTTACAAGTTAAATATGTGATTAATTTGCTTAAAACTTGTTTCTACTGTAAAGCCATAAAAGAATTGGTCGAAATTGTGGATGTGTTAAAATATCAATGAAACTCAATGGCAAATTCGAAGGGTGTTATTACTATTAAAGCCTTTTTTTAGTCTTCTCTTATTTTATAAATTTGCAAATATTTAGTATATTTTACTACGATTTGATACGTAAAATATTAGTAGGATATGCACAACATACGCTGTAAGAGACCCTTAGACACTCATTCAAATCGCAAAAACACACTAACAGAAATTAGAATTTCCAATTGAAGAATCGAAATAAAGTAATGAGAAAAGGAATCTAATCTAAGTAATCTAATATATGGTATATTATAAGTAAAAATTAAATATAAGTAAAAATAAGTAAGTATATTATAAGTAATATAAAGGGTGATTTTTTAAGAGCTATAGAAATGTTTTTCGAAAAAAAAACGCATAAAATTGAAAGAAATGCATGAAATGTTTATTTCAATCGACAGTACGGTGCATATAATTAAATGTTTGAAGATTATTTCATGCAAATGTTGAGCGTGATTGCGCCTCAAATGCTCCATTCGCTTAGTCCAATTTTGGCATACTCTTTCCAACATTTCGGCATCTCGGTATCCCAAGAATAAATGCTTCAATCTTGTTCTCCAATGCGTCAATTGAAGCGGATTTGTCTCATCACATTACATTTAATATAACCCCACTAAAAATAGTGCGAAATTTAGTCACAATAGCCCGTATAGACACGCTTCAGTGTGTCGATTTAACTGACCATAAAATAAAAGAAGAAGCGCGCTATGAACTTTCTTAATAGAGCACGCATTTTGATAATAAAATGCAATAATTTGCAGCGCGTTGTTCGTTTTAAAGACGATTCATGGTTAAATTAGAGACCAAACTGAAGTTGTTTGACAGTGTTGGAAAACACGAATCGTGCGTCTGCTGTTTAAACCAGTGTTGCCAAAAAGATAATAGCTAAATAATCACCCTTTATAAGTTATCGACGCCAAGACGCACTTAGATTTAAGAACAATGCACGCATCTTAGAAATGCTGTTATCTTGGATGCAGCTAACTTAATGGAAAGTTCTTTATTGAAATTGGAAAATATATTTGTTTGGTATGAGTGCAAAAACATATTTCGGTATGAAATGAGAGCGTCTTGAACGCATAACCTGCAGTGCAAATGAATACATTCTTATACATTCAATTGAAACACGTTTATCTCGGGTTCTAAGACACCTTATTTCTTATATATACATATGTTTATTCAGAACAAGACACATTAATTTATTTAAAAAGAATTCTATTACACGAATTATAATAATAATGATAATAATAATAATATTAATAATAATACATCATTCAACAAATTTAGAGTTCTTCTAGACAGTTGACAGTTTGTTTGTCAATTCACAAAAGTAAAATTAATGAACACATAAATATTATTTAAACAGGCGAAATTGATGAAATAGATTCGCAGGCTTTATGTAAAGAAAATGCCGAAGAAAGCCTGTCTAAGGAACTAACAAAACTGGATAAATTGCCGCTAAAGCTTATCATGAATCCACATGGACAAATGCGCGACTATAACTCATTGAAAGAATCGATAAACATTAAAACTGGCCTACTATCACCTGAAAATTGCGCTGAGCTAATAACCGCACTGCAACTGCATAAGGGCCGAGGTAATTATATATATTCTATATACTCGCCGGAGCCCCCCAATTGAGACAGAACAGAGTAGGAACCCCTAAGCATTTTGTCTACAAAATTTGTTGATTTGTTTGAAAGATTTAGTCGTAATTGATGTACATACATTGTTTTTCCTTGGGATCAATCCCTTAAGGGTCTTTGCTCTAGTTAAAGAAAGTTACTCACATCTTCTGCTTCATGCTGGCTTAGTTATTTTATGTACAAAGGGATCGTAGAGAAACCGAAGACTCTCTTACTGCACAGTGGAAAAAAAGTCGGCATTAACTCGAATTTTAAAGAAATATATACTTGATATTTTCGTGGTACATTACTGATAATAAGCTTAAATTTCAATTTGTTTGTTATCCACGTCGACGTTATAGTTCTGCAGATTTATCTAAGCTCGAATTACGGTTCTGAATTGGTTTAAATTCATCATATTCCAACCGGGTTTTTTTTTTCTATAAAAACATCGATATTTTGTAGCCTTAAAAATTAGCAGATATATCGATATATAAAGAGTTGAACAAACGAACTAAAGATTGAACTATATAACGAACTAAAAGACTCAAAGAGCAAAAGAACAATAGACCAATGAACTAAAATCAACGATTTAGTTCGTTAGTTCAGTTTGTTGATAAGTTCATACGAACTTAGTCTGAACTAAACGGTACAACTCTAGTTCAAACGAACTTAGTCTGAACTAAATGGTACAACTCTAGTTCAAACGAACTTAGTCTGAACTAAACGTTACAACTCTATTGCTGAAAGCGGTAAAAATCGAAAAAAAAAATACTTTTCGGTTTAAAATGTTGTTGAAGTAAAACTTAATAAACCAAAAAAAAAATCGACTTTTTTCCCATAGTGCAATGTAAGGCCAAAAGAGGCTTTCAAATTTAGAAATTATACAGGAATATAAAACAAGTTTAGCTTCTGTTAAATAAGCTAAGTTTGTAGGCAGCACAAAATAAAAGCTCGGGTATACTACACGATGTTTTCAAGATAAAAGGTCGGGTATATTACACGATGTTTTCAAGATAAAAAGCATTCCGCTCAATGAATGCTGCCTTTTCTGACTTTCGATGGCTTAATAGAAGCAAATACTATACCAATTAGTGCTAGCATAAATAAAAATAAACTCTATGTTATTATTTTCTGTTTCCATTTTAATGAAATGAGGAAGTCGTCGCGGAGAATAAGTTGCATTTTGAAGCCTTTTCGATTGCTACTATAAAAAAAAAGGCATCCAAATGTTAGAAACCCATTATAATATATCGTGTGCATCGGCCTCGAAGGCATGCATTGACTTTCCTTATTTAATTTGCAATCCCATTAGAAATCCGTTATAATAAATATATCGTGTGCGTCGCCCTCGAAGCCAGGAATTGAATTTACTTATTTAATTTGTAATCCCTTGACTTTTTAGACCATAAAGTAGACAATGTTCAATGTCGACAACTGCAGCTTAATCAACTTCACTTATAGTTTAATTCTGAGCTCGATTATACTTTATTAGCTTATGGATATGAATCATCATTAAACCTTTTATTAATTAACAAATCTTTATTTTACTCAAAATGATGTCAATTGCTTTGCCTATGCCTCTGCCTGCGCGCCTGTTCCTCGGTTGCCTAATGCACTACTACCAACAACAACAACAACAACAACATCATCATCAACAACGAAAAAGGAGCTGAGCTTTTTGCTAAACGTCGCAGAAAAGCCGATAATTGGGTAGTCGATGAAACAAATGCCGGAACTCACAGTCCGTCCGGTCTTTCAGATTACCAACCTTATAAACCCAGGCCGGCCAGCTCACCAAATCTATTACCAGCCTACTCGGATGCGGGCAAACATCGCGTACAATTGAACATCCATCAGGAGAATCTCATTGAGAAGTATGCCAAGCCAGGTATACAGGTGGTGAAATCGCCGTGGGAAGCAGCACTGCAAACGGGATCAGCGAGCTCAGCATTTGTCAATGATAATAAATATGGAAATCAAACGCCAATTGCTGGAACAGCTTCGCCTTTACATCTGGAGCGCAGTGTTGTCGATTATCCTGAATCTAGATCTGTGCAGTCGGAGAATACTTATGGCATCTCCTCTCCTCTACCGAACATCGCAGCTCAGGACATCTATAAAAATGTTAGTTTTTTAATTGACGTCACACGTTTCTGTTACTTATTCTCTCTCTTTCCCTTCTTTAGGATCAGTTCATCAATCCTCAGAGAGAGCTAGCCTATAAGCCTAGCGTGGCCCAAGGATGGGGAGGTCGCAATGTTGAATTACCAAGAGGTAACTACAAAATATCATTTGTCAATTAATAGTAAATGCGCATCGTTCTATACGACTCTGAAATAAGATATATAACTGCTTAATTTAAATTTGATAGTATTTATCTAATATATATGGACGCCTTTTTATATATATTCTATATTCTTTGTTATGCCTCTTATTGTTCGTCGTTGGAAATAAGTTTTTTAAGCTAGATGTTAATAACCTGTCACCAGATGAACTAAAATGCCTAAAAATGACTTGCTTAAATTTTGTACATTATGCCGGCACCCAGTGTGACCGTTTTAACATACTGTACATTGCCAGAATTTTAGTCCTTTTTTTTTGGGCGGGCTGAAATATAAAAATACTGTAGTGGCTGAGTTGTTAGCGTTGCGCACTTCTAGAACAGAGTAGTCCCGGGCTCAACTCCCTCCCGTCTATACATTTAGTGGAAATGTTTTTTTTTTAAATCTATTAAAACGATGTATATTGCCTCTGTTATTGTATTGAGAGCGTACATTTCGTAAGCGAAACAATTGATTTTCATTTGTTTCGCTTGCCTAAATAACTTTTTTGAGTTGCCATCACTAAAAATAATCGATATTTCTGTTACGATATTTATTACGTGCTGGAGATTAACAAAAATATTTCCCTAGCTAAAATTTAGTCAGCCGACTTTCATTTTTTATGAATTTTCTGCCTACAATTTATTTTTAGTTTATCTGGAAACAGGTCTTAACAATAAATAGTATAGTAATGGAATTAAAACTATACAAATTTCATCAAAATCGTACTACTATAGGGAGGTTTTGCATGAAACATATGCACACTGTTGTAATTATTTGTAATTTAAAGTGGGGTAAACAAGAATTAGCTGATTGAACATATGCTGACAGAGATAGGGGAAAACACAGAAAACTGCAATTAGATCAGTAAAGTTAGATTTAAGAAGCGTTAATAATTATTTAAAATTAAGCCTCGCCGGCCGAGCAGCGATGTCGCAAACACGTGTAACCCGACCAACCGAACGAAAACGCGAAAAGAATACAGATTGTGAAATTAACGAATATTATTTATTTATATTTCACTTAATTCTACAGTTTCATCTGAGTAATTGAAATGCGTTTCTTGTGGCGCGTCGCTTTCTTAGTCGATTGCAGCTGGTCTGTCATCGACTTAGTTATCGATTGGTGGAACTTATTCGCAATGTATCGTGACTGCCACAAGATGGATAGAATTGAAGTGTAATAAAGATATTTCGAGGAAAGTTAGTTTAATTGCTAGATAAAAGAGACAGAACTAAAAGTTTTAAGGAAAGAGAGAGAGAGAGAGAGAGAGAGAGTTAGTGTTAGATACAATACAGTAGAGTTTGTTGTAGTCCGCGAACACAATAACCTGAAAGGCACGTGCAGGGCATAGTTCGATCTACAAAACGGAAGGGTTGGTGGTGAAAAACGATGACTAATTCTACAAGTTAGAGAAGTCATCACTATCAATATCAACTTGTATAAGGTTTTGAATAAGAAAACTACACCAAACATGGTTCCACGGTTAGATAAAGAAGGTAACTTAGGCCTACCAAAATATTGAGGGAGGGAGTCTTATATTTACATGCCAATTAAGGCCACGTAAGGCAAAGATTAGAAAGTTCTTTTGTATAAATTTAATGCGCTCCTTATGAACAAAGTATTTATAATATGGACGTTGATACAATGAATGTATATTCAAGTGGTCCATGCAAAACCAAGCCGATGCTTATTACGCGCGGACCCCAGACACAACGAATGTCCACCTCCCGCCCAACCGACCGAGGAGCACAGTCGCTGAACGTAGGACTCGAAACGCGAATAGAGAACGCGGGAATGCAATTAAAGCTAAGAATTGGTCAGATTTGCAAGGAAAGATTATTTAATTTCTAGAAAGATAGGACAGAACTTTAAATTTTAGGCATGCAATAGAGAAAGTGTTAGAAATAAGAAATATTAAATAAATATTAGGAAACTAAACGCATGAACCGTACTCAAGAATTGGACGAACAAGTGAGGTTTAGCGATTTCTTCAGTTTGTTCTCCTAACCTAATTAATATTGAGTTCAAATATAGTAGATTACTGTCCTGTTTCCTCTCAATCATAAGTTTTTTATTTTTGTAGTAGGAGTTTACTTCCTGGAGTATTCTTTAAAATTATAAAATAATTATAGAAGAGTATCTGTTGTCGAGAATGCAATACTGTACTAAGTTTAAGAAGATTTGTTCAGATACTCTTTGGTGTGTTATTGACTTGATGGCTTTTTATAGCTTAGTCTACCAGAATGCTATGGAACAGACAGGGATACAGGGATACGTCAGAGGAAACTAGAATTTCTTCTTCGTTAATGTTTGTGTTATTTATTTATTAATCAATTATATTATTTATATAAGCAAAAAGCGTTATTTTAGCATAAATCAGTTGTCAGATTAGAATTCATTAAGGGAGTCAACAACTTGTAGAACTTATTGTGGAAGCTCAATTAATTCACACACCACGTTGCAGCACTTCTACTTTATTCGACGCGCTTAGACAGTAGAGGTAGAAGTTAAATCGATTCTCGAATCGATTAATCGATGTTTTTAATTTTCTCCGATGCA
Organism: Zaprionus vittiger; assembly: GCA_018904025.1. Classification (NCBI taxonomy): domain Eukaryota; kingdom Metazoa; phylum Arthropoda; class Insecta; order Diptera; family Drosophilidae; genus Zaprionus; species Zaprionus vittiger. The sequence goes on from JAEIFQ010001100.1 coordinate 41,992, forward strand.
TCGATTTAATTTTTAAGAATCTATTTAATCGAAAATTTGAAAATAATACTAAATAAAACATTTCTAGTTTAGTTTTTTAGGTATAATACGACAGATATACATTTGTTTTTGAAGAATTTGAAGTTGGGCTTAATTGTTTAATAACAATATGAGGTCTTCATTATATTGTATATTTTTTTTCTTTAACTTCAAGCCAAAAACACGGTTTTTTTTTTTATAATTTCAAGCCAAATACACATTATTTTACTTATTACATATATTATATCTTCATTATATTATATATTTTATTTTCGTTAATTTCAAGCCAAAACACGTTTTTTTTCTTTAACTTCAAGCCAAAAACACGGTTTTTTTTTTCTTGAATTTCAAGCCAAAAACACGTTTTTTTACGTATATTTCAAATTGTCGATTTAAATCGATTTGAATCGATTTTTGCCTTGAATTTTTAAAAATAAATCGATTCAGTGAACATCGATTTATTTCCACCTCTACACAGAATGCCTCTCTCAGTCTTAATGTTAGTTTACATAGGTTTAACATAGGCTTAACATAGTCATTGTGTTTAATAAGTATCGATATATGAGTGTGACCAGCCTACTACATTATTGAGAGAAATTCAATTGCCAATTTCAGAGTATTATCTTCAAGATATTCATGCATATGAGTTACAAAGTAATGATGATAATGTCGACGGACTGTATAGTTCCTATGCGAATACCAATAATATAAAAGCTTCTTCAACTGATAACGTGATAGCTCGCAAAATTGATGATGAAATGCAGCAAAGACTGCGAAAGTTGGAAGAATTCCAGGAAAACTTTCTGAAGCAGCAGAGATTAGCTCTTGCTGATCTCGCAGGTTTAGTACTGAGAGCGCCTTCAGCTGAAGTTGAATATATTAATAATAAAGACGTCGACACGTCGATTTCTACTCTACCTACTACTAGCAAAATAATTGATGAAGAATCCTTAGAGGACAATGCGGCTGCGGTTAATGTGCGAGACTTGATATCCTCGTTTGAACAACAGTCGCTGAGAGACTACGAGGAATATCAAAAGAATCAGTGCAAAAGAACAAATCGAACAACGGCAAAAACGAACGACAAATACGGCTATGTTTCCGAGGACTCCAACCTGGAGAGCTATACAGATCAGCCAGGCACGATTATATTATGTTCTCTTCATGTTCTCTTCATGTTCTTTCCATGTTGTTTCCCTTATTGATGTCACGAAATTGCATTTGTTTTGTTCCTAATTTACATGTTCTTGTAGATGTTGTCTCACACTCGCTTTATTCTTAATAAATGGCATAAAGTGTGTATATGTAAAACATCAGTATGTTTGACCCCCTGATAGTATATATATTCTTGTTCAGTAAAACTATACGAGTCGATTCATGTCATGTCTATCTGTCTGTCGTTCTGTGTGAACACAAATATCTCAGCTATTATCAAAGCTAGAGACAGCAAATTTGGCATGGAGCTCCCTATATATCCTGCAGTTGAAATTGATTTCAGCTTATGGTTGTCACGCCCCAAGACGTATAAAATATACAACTTTCGTAGAGAAATTATTACGCCTTCTTCAAATTGCAAACCTATTGCAAACACAGAAGTTATTTAAGAAAGTATGAGCACAACTTTGAAAGGGGGGCAACTCCCTATTTCATATAGTACGCGCTGTTTTTATTATATCTGTTAAAAGGCAAGACTATCAATTGGATATTTTGTATGGCAACATAGAGTAGAAGGGTATTGAAGGGCTACGACTTGACATCGCTAGAAGAAGATAGATATAAGAATAGTATAGTAAGTACTCTTCTTACTAGGAATGTTATTGCAGTTTAATTTATTTATTTAATTGGTTTATAGTCGGACTAAGGTCAGTGCACTGTTTAAAAGTAAAAAAACAATTAATAGTTATAATTAATAATTTTAAGTTAAAAGTAAAATCTTAATGTGAGAAAATTACTGGTTAGATAAGAGAGCATGAAAGGTTTTAAAGCAGAGACCGTAAATTACCGTTATGGGTATAGAAAATATCACTATGAAGGGATCATCTTAAATAATTTTCAAGGACACCAAAAATCTTATAAAAATTCCATTATACAATATAATGTGCTTAACTGCCTCACCATGTTTGACTCAAAAAAAATGTGCACTTATCCTAGAAATGCACTTAACTTTACCCATTTCGAAAAATTGATTTGTAAACAAACTATGTACTTGCCATTTATATGGCATTGCCAAGCATAAATGAAAACTATGTACTTGCCATTTATATGGCATTGCCAAGCATAAGTAAACGGTCATGCGCAGTTTGGCGCCACGATCAAAACGAACACTATAATCGGTGGCGTCCTTTTCACTTTACTAGCAAAGAGTGACGATCTATAATAACAACAAAAAAAAGCAATGTTCATTGCTTTGTGCTGTTATGTTCTAGCATTCTAATTGCAAAATATTGAGAGCAAAACAAAATAACAATATCCAATAGGAATCATATTGGACTTGCAAAGTCATAACAGGCAAAATACGGAAAGAGTGACGGCATTAAAGAACGCATTGTTTACTTTTGGCTCGCGTCTTTTTGATGCGTGCTAAATATAATAAAAATAGTAAATTTTATTCATAAATAATTAATATTGTATTATTTGTAACTATTATAATTTTATTGCACAATATAGTATGAAAACAAAATAAGGAAAAACTATTTTTTATTGAAATTTAATTAAATAATTTAATTTGTTTGTAGTGGCTATATCACAGCCCGCTTGACTGTAACATTTCTTTTAGTTTATTACAATAAAATAAATAAACAAAATAAAATAATAAATAAATAAATAAAAATTCGCACCCGCCTCAACCGGGAGTTGAACACACGCACTCTCTCACAGCCGTCCGCCACTCTAACCACTCGGCCATTGCCTCACTCCTTGAGCCATCGGCAAAGCTGCATTGTGAACCAATTCTGTTACCATACAATGCAAATAAAAAGTTTAAAATGCTGTGTGTCTGCTGCTAGATTTGAACCTCGGTATGCTTGCGTAAATGAGGTCTGCTTAAGTATATATGTTCAAAGCGAGTTTAATTCGTATCATATCTCACTTATTAATAGTCCGATTTAAATGAAATTTTCACATAACGCCCGTGGCAAGCTATTTGTCATGTAATATATACAACTTTGGTTGTTGAGCTAATATTGTAGTTGTTAAATAGTTATTACTGATTTACAGAGGCGGAAAGAGGCGTGTCCAAATTTTACAAAAACTTTGAGACACTGCAATATATATGTATGTTGTCGCAAAATTTGATGACTCTAGCTCTTAAAGTTTCTGAGATCCAGGTGTTCATACAGACAGACAGACGGACAGACAGACATGGCTCAATCGACTCGGCTACTGATACTGATTCAGAATATATATAGTTTATGGGGTCGGAGATGCCTCCTTCTGCCTGTTACGCACATTTCTGTTCCGACAAACACAATAGACCATGAATTTTTTTAAAATCCATGGCCTAATGATAGCGCTTTTGCAAGGTCGAGCAAAAGGTGGCGCACTTAACTTATGTATTTGGAAGAGAAAACAATCAAAGTTGCAACAAAATTCATGCAGTTATCCTAAAAATGCACTTATATTGAATGCAACTAAATTAATATTTTTCAAACAAAATAACTTTCGTTGTGCAAAAAAAAGCAGAGACCGTAAATAACCGTTATGGGTATAACAGTTCTTAGAGACTTTTAAAAATATTTCTTTGAAATATAAGTCAGTCAAAGACTTTTTCAAAATATATAAGTCTTCTGAAAAAATAAAAGTCTCAAGAATTTTTTATAAAAGTCTTTGCTCAGAATCCCGCATATCATGGATAATAATTTTAAATTCTGTTTATTCATTTTAAGGAACATTAATTTTTTTAGAATAGCTGCAGACAGATTGGACCTTAGGTCCGACAGAATCAGTCGCAAAGCGGAAAATGCCCTCTCCACAGATACGTGGGTCGCAGGAATGCATTGCACCAACGTTGCCAATTGGTAAAGGTGCGGATTTATATACTTTCTCTCTTCCCAGTAAGACATAACACATACATATATTGATATCCAATGGCTTGGGGTTGTAGTTCATAATTTCGTTTATTGCGCTTTGCAAGTCTTCTTTTTCCGAAGTTGCCAACTGAACACAGGCTTTTTTCACTTCCGTTTTGCCCAAAAGAACAGTTATCTTTGTTTTTTTTCTGGTACTTCCGGGTCTTTTACAATTTCTTTCCACTGATCTATGTGTTGAAGCCTTAAATGCCTTTCAAATTTCAAATTTTTGGGAAATGTTGTCAAAGTAAGTAAGCTTAAACTAGTTGGGAACTATAATGTAATAGTTTTTGAAATGTTATCAAATGTAAGTCCTCAAATTATTTTTGCTTACCAATATTTTAATGTTTGAGACTTTTATTATTTTAAATTAAGACTTTTATTTTTTGACAAGACTTTTTCAAAAAAATTTTTGATATAAAAGTTTTTGTGTGATTTTTATAATAAAAGTCTTCAGTAAAAGTCTTTTAAAGACTTTTAAAATAAAAGTCTTTGATAACCGTTATTGGAGACTTAAAAAAAAAAATTTAGTAAATAATTATTAAATTAAACTTTTTATAATAAAAATCAAAAATAATCATTATTCAAAGTTTTTTATGATAAAAATCAAAAAATAATCGTTAAAAATGATTTTTATGCATAAACCTCATAACCGTTACGGTCCCTGAAAAAAAGTATGATTGGGCAGTTATCTGTAATGTGCAGTTAAGTGTTGAGGCAGTTAAGCACATTATACTGTATACCACAATCAAGCATACATGATCATATGATCACCGCTTTCTTTTCGCTCAACCCAATAGAATAGAAAGGAAGTCTTGCATAAATGATTCTCACTCAAGAATGAACAAGTGAAGGTAAAGAAAGTGTGCTTGTTAAATAATAATAATAATAATAATGATCGCCAATTTGCTTAGACCAACTCTTTAGTAAGCTAAGTAAGTCTATACTATGCTTATGTTCTAGCTCAGTATCAATAGCAAACCTATGAAAGGTAGATACACCAAATGGAACAGGAAGTTTCCTATATAACATGAGGTTTATTTTAATTTCAAGCCATTACTTTTGCTTGTGTGTGTGTGTTTAATTCTACACTCATAAATGTGTGTGTTAGTCTTATTGAAAATCGCAGCTCTAACATGTTTAGTGTACTCTCGTATTATTATTTCAAATAAAATATATATTAATGTTCTTGTTTACACAGGTTTATATGTGCCCAAGGAGATATCGTTGGCCAGCTATGCCCCCCCACCTGTTGTGGCAGGAGGAGGCGTAAATCAATCGTTGTCGGCGTCCAGCTATGCCCCAGCTCAAGCTCAAAATCAATCGTCTTATGCTCCTCAGCAGGAGACACCTTGGGTCGACTATGCCAGAGCAGGAGCACAACCGACACAACAGACAGTAGGAGGAGGAGGAGGCGGTGGCGGCTTCCCCGTGTACAATGTATCACCCGGACCCTATAACGCTGTGCCGCCGAAGCAACAATTCAACGATCCTGCAAGTTATCAGAAGATACCTGCCAGCAGATCGCAGGCCGGGCCGCAGGTCAACTTTAACCCGTCCCCACTCTCGTTTGACAAGCTGTCGAAATTTCAAGAGCCCAATCAACAAAATGCGAGACAACGTTACAACAATAATGTTAACAAGCCCAGCGCCAGCGGTTTTGGTGGCGGTGCAGTGCGTACAGCTCCATTTCCAGCTGCTGGAAATGACTTTTACCGATCCTCACCACAGGATTTCGGAGGCAATCATCAATTCAACAGCCAGGCCCAGAGCTTCAATAACTGTGCTCGCGGCTGGAAGACAACTCCCAATAGCCAGCAAACACCCTACTCTACCAGGGCAGCACCCTCTCCATCTCTGGCATCACACGCGTTGCCCTACTCGGACTTCTAGGCAGGGTGCTCCAGTTACTTTTGTTTACCAACCGATTTGTTGACCGATTACGACTAACGACATGATTGCGTTGCTGCTTATTCTCAACTTGAACTTAACGAATATTCATTAATATAATAATAATTATATTTGCGATCTTATTGAGTTTGTTTATTTGCGTCTTTTAAATAATAATAATCAAAATAATAATGAACAAATGGGTTTCTTAAATACTTGTCAATCAATCAAAATATGGATTCACTTTATCAACTTAAGCTCGACAATTTACTTTCAGGTTTCAGACAATGAATGAAGGCATACGATGTTTGCGTTTTGTGGAAAAGAATACCATTATTATTATTATTTATTAGGTTGAATATATAATATATTAAAGTAATATATATGGCATACGAGCTGCTAGGCCCAACGAAACCTATCATAATTGTAAGGTATTATTTTCAGGGACCGTAAAAAAACTCAACAAAATTAAAACTCAACAAATAATGATTATTTAATTTAAAGTCGACTTATACAGTCGACTGAATTAGACACAAAGAATTATTTGAAAAGTTAAATAATTATAATACAGTATAATGTGCTTAACCGCCTCAACACTTAACTGCACATTACAGATAACTGCCCAATGATACTTTTTTTGTACAACGAAAAGCTATTTTGTTTGAAAAATATTAATTTAGTTGCATTCAATATAAGTGCATTTTTAGGATAACTGCATGAATTTTGTTGCAATTTTGATTGTTTACTCTTCCAAATACATAAGTTAAGTGCGCCACCTTTTGCTTGACTTTGCAAAAGCGCCATCATTTGTTCGTTGTTATTATAGATCGTCACTCTTTGCTAGTAAAGTGAAAAGGACGCCACCGATTATAGTGTTCGTTTTGATCATGGCGCCAAACTGCGCATGACCGTTTACTTATGCTTGGCAATGCCATATAAATGGCAAGTACATAGTTTTCATTTATGCTTGGCAATGCCATATAAATGGCAAGTACATAGTTTGTTTACAAATCTATTTTTCGAAATGGGTAAAGTTAAGTGCATTTTTAGGATAAGTGCACATTATTTAGAGTCATACATGGTGGGCAGGTTAACCACATTATACTGTAATTATAAACTGAGTTTTTTTTTTTCGTTCAAAGAATAATGATTATTTGTTGAGCTTTATTTTTTTTCCCTTCGACCATTGAAAATGGTAAATAAATAAGGGTATACTAACTTTGTGCAAATGTATATATAACATTTGGTTGCAGGATTAGGAAAGGGAGACCCCACAAAGTATATATATTCTTCTCAGGTCACTTTGAGCCTTTGGTCTGTCTGTCTCAGGGTCCGGATGACGGTCAGATGATTTTTATTACACAAAGATCTCAGCTATTATAAGAGCTAGAAACACCAATATTTGGCATGAAGGTTTCTGTGTACCAGGCGAAAATAGAAGTTTATTTCAAATGTTGAAATTGCCACGCCCACCGCGAGTCCTAAATCATATATTGGTAAATATATATTTATTTTTTTATATATATATATATATATTTATATAATTTACTTTTTTAGACTCAATTAGTTAGCGTTTTATTAGAGATAAATTGATTTTTATGATTTTAAAAATTAATATACAAAGCTGAAAGTGATATCTACTTATTTCTCTAAATTGCAAATCCGATCGGACAATAAACATCCTAAAGTTATTCAAGAAAGTATGAGCATAAAACTCCAAGTGCTTGTGTCGTACTAACAAGGGAGGCCGGCGAGCAAAGCGAGCGCCATCTATCGAGCGAATAATTTCAAATCATGTGTATATGCATTTGTGTATCATCATTAGGAATCGTCAGGTCAGAAGGGTATCCTACTGTTTTTTTGCTTATGCGACATTTCTCAGTGGATGCTTTTTTCATTAAAAAATAAAAAAAATAATCATTATTTTCGGTCCCTGTTCTTAAATATTCCGATTTGAAGAGTGAAGTGTTCTGATTGTTAATTGATCTAAGATGTGTTTCGTTGTGATTATATCGCCACAGTTAGACCTCTGGGAGGTGGATTTCCAGTTAGAAAATGTTCATGGTATATCATAGTGTATGCTACGCGTAGACAGACAAATAGCGACCATTTGCATTTGGTTGGGATAGGAGGATGGAAGTCCGTTCTGTCGGGGTAGGGCGCTGTCGCTATGTTGAGGCAGGTCTCGATTTTTTATGTTTTATTGAGGGTGGTAAAAAACACTGGGTTTCAAATTTCCCTTCTGCTTTATTCCACTTGCTGATTTATCCTTCGCATGACTAGCTTAATTAGCCATCCTAATTCACTTCTTTTCTCAGAGATGGTAATTATAAAAATATTTCGATAACTTATAAGAATAAATACTAACATTAGTAAAGAAAAAATACTATAGACTATTCGACCTGAACACGTTCGAAAAATATAAAATTTGTATATTGCTGGTGTAAGTTCGTGCATTTATCTGCCTTTTTGGTGGAGGTCTGCATCGGCAGAGGGGATAAAAAAGATATATATATGTCGAACCAGTATCTATAGACTCATTGTTGCAAGAGTCTTCTTCTGTTTCCTCAACAAAAAGCTTCCTGGCACGCGGCATGTCTGTCACTTTTAATTTCAACATCAAGAATGCCCAAACCACGCGTTCTCTTTTCATATCCTCTTTTCTACACCACTACACTGACACACTGTGGTGAGTTATGGCGGACTCTATCCGTCCCCTTCATGCTCATGCCAGACTGCGTTGACAGAAACTATTTCTGCTTCACTTTATGATTACAGCAGAAATACCCAAACAAAACAATGAGACCAGCCTTTAGCACATATATATAAAATGTACGTTATAATTTGATATTAAAAAGAAATGTACGACATATATATACACTGCGCGACAACCGATTAGCACACCCTATACTGCTCGTCTTAGAAACTTAATATCAGGAAAACTAAAAAAGCTTTTCAAATAAATTATTTTCCCTTTAAAGAATATATAATTTCACACAAAATTAATAGAAGATAGGATACTAACTTTATTAATAACATTTTAAATTAATGTAAACAAACATAACAAACAAAATTCACTATTATTTTTGCGACAGCCGATTAGCACATTTTCGCTTGTATACCTTGCTACAATATTTGCTGCCGTGTCTGTGTTTTCGTTCCCTTTAATTCCTTGATGACTTGGCACCCAAAAGAGAATGATTTTATTTTTTATACACATCCCACTTGAATCTGCTCTATATTTTTTACTGCGCATAAGCTGGAAAGGTTCACGAATTTTTCTTTGTTAATTTGGGCGATTTTGCAGGCATGTAGAACAGCCAAGCCAGGGCCTCAGCAGTAAAGATTGAGTATTGTTGCGGAAGTAGGGCTCCTGATATTGTGTGTGGTTCTGCATGTCAATATAAAGGTAGAATTAAGGTTCCTTCTTTAATGGATTAGCTTTCTCAAGCAAAGCTCAACAATAAACTTTGGTTCTGAGTAAAAGCTTTCACTTCAATTAGTCTAGTCCACATACCATGGAAGCAGGAGAAAGCTTTTAATCTTTTTTGTCAAAAGCTCTGCACGTAAAGTTCTCTCTCTCTCAACTGCTGTCAAATAAAAGGTGGTTGATTAAAGAGAGAATGCAAGTTGCGAGTTGCGCACAACGCACTTTTATTATATATATATATAATTTTGCGTATAAATCTCAAGTATAAATTTATTCTACACATCGAAAGAAAGAAGAAATGTGAATGGAAAATAAAAATAATAAAAAGAATACATTTAGTTTACATTGTTTTAAAGCCTAACTCGAACTATATTATATTCGAATGGTGCATGAAAGCGGCGGAAGAGCCGTACCTCACTGAAAAGTAAGTACACATCGAAACATGAGTGTCTTTTCAACTTGAAGTTTTGTTATTTCTATAAAATTATAATTATATTTTAAACTTCGTATCAGATTTTCATAAAAAGAAACGAGTGCATGCCAAGGCAAACACTTTTAACACTAAACAAGTGTATATACAACAGGAGGAACTCATTTGTGTTGCTTATATTATACATATATAAAGCATAGACGTGTTGTTGAAACAACTTAAAGAGTTAACAAGTTAAAGTTAAAGCTTAAGGATCAAGACTTCAAGTGCCAAGGCGCACATTCTCATTGAGTAGATGGAATGTATATAGTGCAAAATGAACAGATGTCTTGCTCAGTTTTGTTTGACAAACTGTTAAGACTTTATATACTGTGTATGCCTAATATATAGGTACTTATCCCTAACTTATCGCTGACTATTATTATTTATATAAATATATATATAAATATAAATATATATATCCTCACACTTTCACGAGTTTATTGAAACTGATCTTGGAATATAATGCGGTGCTTGTAAGAGATAGATGAGAGAAGTGTACATAGCTTTTCTTATATATGTATCTATTTATATATATTTACTTATCAATGCTGCAAAGTCTTTTAGGTAAATAAAGGATTAATTGCGATCGTTTTCGCACTAATCGTTAATATGTGTGTAGGTGAGGTTATCAAATACTGTGGCCGGTCGTAAGCGCAGTTAAGGATTCACTGCATGACACGATATCCTTGATACTAACTGATAGTTTTGCCGATAGCACAGCAGTGTGCCGTGCTGTATATGTTCATGCTAGTAGAAGGGATATGCAACGCGATCTAGCAGAACTTTGAGCTCCACTATCAGTTCAGTAAACTTATAAGTTGTACGATTTTTACTGTCCTGATTGTACCTACAAGTAGTGTATACCTTAAATTTCAAGAAGCAACTTTTTTAGTGTGCCACATCTCAGCACGGGTAGCAACCACTTCGTAGTATTCCGCAACTAAACCTAGTTTGTCTAGGTGGAACCCAATTTGTCACTATACTTAGTTAGCTTAATTAACGGCTTATACCTTTTGAGGTTGTAGCAGCGCCAAGAAGGCACTTAGATTTCTATCTGCTGTATGAGTACACAGTACATTTCACAAATCTCTCCTTCTCTCTTAAGAATTGTAAGCTCCGACCTTAGTCTGTTTTCTAATTTCCCGGTATATTGTATTTGTACCGGTATCCAGAGTGAGCTCGTTTTCCTTACCTAGTCAGTCTTATTTGGTTCTAAAATTGTTTTGATTTTGCAATCATTAAGTGGCTTTATCGCAGCCTGGTATGACAGTATTGCGATATCCTTCCTCTTAGAGCTGGAAAAAACATTGACGATGTATCGATACATCGAAGTTTTTAAACAGCGATGTTCGATGTTCAACTGAGAATTTTATATGGGAAATCAGGACTTTTTAAAGGCTATATCTTCTAAACTAAGCTGAAAACAAATAATTATTACTAAGTATTTTTGTCATATCTCGTCGAGATTTATAAGAATCAATCGTCAGATCTTGGCGCCTTGGAAACTTTAATCTCCACTTTTAATTAATTAATTATATATTGAATATTAATAATTTATTATATATTGTATGTAAATTAGCAGCTTGCGCTCTGAAAACTTTGATATATCAATACACCGATGTTTTTTAATGATAAACATCGCAACATCGATCTACTTTAATATCGATGTATTTGCAGCTCTACTTCCTCTAAGTTGGCTATCGATAGTTAGTTAAGTAATTTGTCACCGATAGAGGGCACGCCACTTAGATTTAGTATTTTATTGTATGCGTTTTTATCGTTGTTGTAATTGGTCACACTGATTTAACTAAGAATTAAGCTATGCTTGGCGCGTCAGATCGGTTGCAAGAGTGACTTGGCAATATGTAGACTTGGCACTAGATTTAAGGTAAGAGTCTTGTACTGCCTGGCAAACTGTATTATTTCCCTATAAAATAAAACATCATCATTCAGTCCTACGATGTACATTTGCCATTCTCTGCATATTGTCGGCGGTTCAACATGCTCCTTATATGCACATATGTACATATATGAAAGTTATAATATACTATACATGTACTGTTTACTTTTGCAGAATTCAAGAAGTCGATATAAGAACACAAGATGTCCGCTTTCAAAATAGAAATATTTAAGTGCAATAAAATGACGCCATTCATTATTTTGATGCTGCACTTTAACACTGGCATTTGGCATATCAACGCATCCTCCTTAGTGAACATTAATGGTAAGTCTGGCATATAATACAATATACATATACATATATACAATAATGTTTATCTATTTATTCAGATCTAGCCAACATGGATCGTCCTTATTTTGATGACATAAGTCCGAGGAATGTATCAGCGGTTGTTGAGGAAACTGCAATATTGAGATGTCGTGTTAAGAATAAGGGAAATAGAACTGTACGTTTAGCTCAAGACTCTATTTACTTAAATGTCGTTCACAATAGTATCCCATTCACAATTTAAAACAGGTTTCATGGATGCGAAAACGAGACTTACATATTCTGACGACCAACATCTATACCTACACGGGTGATCAGCGGTTCTCCGTAATACATCCACCAAGCAGCGACGATTGGGACTTGAAGATCGACTACGCACAGCCAAGAGATAGCGGCATTTACGAGTGCCAAGTCAATACTGAACCGAAAATCAATCTAGCAATTACATTGGAAATCACAGGTGAGGCCAGACTAATCTAATTTATTATTATCTAAAGTCGTTAATACCAGAAATGCATAATAAAAGTTGTAAGGTAGTACTCGAAATCGCGCAAAAGAAGACGCGAGCATGCAGTTAGATAAAGCAATAGGACACGTTTCTATACCCTTGCAGAGGCTATATTAAGTAGAAAATATATATATGAGTGTTGTGTCGTTCGTGAACGAACGAACTAAATTGAACTATTCAACAAACTGAACGAACGAGCTAGGTCTGTCAATATAGTTCGTTAGTTCAATTTAGTTCACTTAGTTCCATATAGTTCACTTAGTTCAATATAGTTCACTTAGTTCAATATAATATGTAAACTCTTTATTATTTCTTATTATTATTATGTATAAGTGTTTTTGACATAAATTGAATAAATAATATTAATTTTCAATGACAGCATTGTATGAAAAAAGTGATCATATGATCATGTATGATTGAATTGTGGTATATTTAAATTCGCTCCAATCTCACGCTGAGTTACATGACGATCCGATTCGATTAAAGCCTTGATCAACTGCACTTGGCCGACCTGAACGTGGCTTGTCTTTGAGTGCGAAAATCTCCCAAACGCAATTTGACAAACCAACTTTGATACTGTGTTCCTTTTAAAGCTAAGGCTTTCTCACGTAACTTTTTAGCAACATTTAAAATAAACTTGATCTGCGCCTGGTACACAGAAACCTTCATGCCAAATTTGGTGTCTCTAGCTCGTATAATAGCTGAGATATGTGTGTTCATCTGGTCATCCGGACATCCGGACAGACAGACGAATATGGCTTAATCGACTCGGCTAGTGATCCTGAGCAAGAATATATATACTTTGTGGGGTCTCCCATGCCTTCTTCTGCCTGTTAAATACATTTGCACAAAGTATACCCTTTTTTGACCATTTTCAATGGTCAAAGGGTATAAAAAGATGCGTTTATCTCCGAATGCAGAGTACAGACTCTGCTAAGAAGACGACGAAACTACCAAGCACATTATCTGCGACTGTACACAGCCTTGCAGCAGTTCCTGCTTAGATCCCTAACTCTTCGACAAAAGATCTGCTCTGTTTCATTTTGAAAGAAGCACAACTTTTCTCCAGGCAAGACCGAGACCGTACTTAATAATCGAACCAAGGTATAGAGGGGGGTTTGTTAAATATTGGGATCGTCAAACTCTTTAAATCCTCTCATTATACAGCCAAGAACAGACAAGAAGCCAAAGCTTTATTGGCCCTATTGCAAATACGTTCATAAAACTTAGGTTTTCAGTCCAAACGGACACGTAAATCATCTTAACGGACAATACCTTCTAAGGCACAACCACAAAGAGAGTAGCAAACGTACTTAGGGTTTACGCATCAACTTGCAGCTTGGAGCTGGTCAGATTTAATAATTATGTTTTATTCACTTCACAAAAACAATTACTAATCAAAGCGTCTATACAATCTGACCTTTAATGAGCCGCAGTAGCAGCAGCCTTGACAGCAATCTCCTTCCCTCTTGGTGGCGATACGCTCCTCACGGAGGCACCTTCTGGCGACTGGCCACAGCCTGCTGCGCGCCTGCTCGGCCTGCTTCTTGTGTATGTATGCCATGAACACATTCATGTACAGTTCGTGGTATAGCTGTCGATCGATCGTCACTTGCTGTCGCTGTACTTCTTCAGCAAACGGCGCAGCACACGCTGGTGCTGTGTCCACACAAGCTTGGTGGGCATACGAGCATTCACTGTTGACCCTTGCGACGGGCCTCTGTGTTCTTAAGCACACGATAGCGGGAATGAACTAGAGATGGGCATGGACTGTCATTTTTCGCCACAAGCCAGCATGACACGAAAATTAAATTTTTCAACACGCACGCTCAAAAATGTTCCCAACACGGTCCAACACGAAATTTTATACTTATTTTTTTTTTTTGATTTTTATTCGTTATTTCATGATATTTCCTTGAAAATAACTTAAAATTAAAGAACTGAACATTAACTTTAAATTAAAATATTACATATTTTTATATAAAAATAACAATTTGTCAAGATTAAAACTTGACAATCTAGTCCTAGCGTCATTAAGGATTTGCCCAGATGTGGAAAATACTGTGTTCGTGTTATTTCGTGCCGAATTTCGAAACACGAACCACGCACGCCCATGGACACAACCTTAATTTTGCACATGCACACGCGTGCGCCCGTCGTGTCACGATGTGATACGAAGAAAACACGGTACATGCCCAACTCTAGAATGAACCACGACAGGCTTCTTGATGATTAGACCATCCTTGATTAACTTGCGGATGTTCTAACGCGAGTTTGTGTTGGCGATTTCGTTGATTTCACTGGGAACCTTCTTCTTCTTATTTCACCAAACCTTTTTTGAAGCTTTAGAGAATTCACGCTCAAGAGTCGACCCTTGCTAGTCATGGCTGGGAAAAGGTTGTTAGGCTAAGTTACTTTATTTATTTTTATTTTATTTAATTTAATATAAAGTCGACTAGATACAAAGAATTATTTAGAAAGTCAATTTAAAATAATGAAGCATAAAGTTAAACTTTACAAAATTTTAAGGTGATTAAATTTAAAATTAATTTAATTTATTTGAATTTAATTTAATTTAATTTACGTTACCAAGTTAGGTGGGTATTAAAGACAGGCTTGAAGGCAAGACTGACAGCAGACGTCCGCTCTGGGGGACTTCAGATGTGGCATAATAATATCTCTTTAATATCTGGCAGTTCAACTAAGAAGTTTCGGTGAAAACTGAGAAGTTAATGTGCAAGACGGAAATGATTTAATGAGACAAAAGCTTTACTGGAATCAGTATGAAAGATAAAATGCCTGTTGGTTTAGCCAACAATGCAGAGATACCTCTATAATTGCATGAATCAGACTTGCTGCTCCTTTTAAGTAACTGAAATAAAAATGAATCAATTTTTGATGGAAGAAGAACGCAGTTTCTAAGGATAAGGATTTCTAAGGATGAAGTTGGAGCAGTTGCAGTTGATCAAAATGATCGAAAAAGATTAAATTTCAGAAAGTACTTGAAAAGTTTAATTATATTGGGTTGACCGAAAAGAAACCGCTGATTTTGCATACAATTTGTAGAAAATTTTTTTGAACGGTTTAGGACTCTGTTATTAAATTCTATCTTTTGTCAGTTAGCAGCTGGCACTTTTAGCTTGCTTTAGAAAAAAAAAGCGCGCTTAATTTTGTTTATATTTGTTTGTTTGGCGGCAATTTGAATATGGAGTCCACAAGGAAGCAGTTTCGTCATATTTTACTTTATTATTTCCGTAAAGGAAAGAAACAAATGCAGCTCAGGTTGCTAAAAAGTTACGTGATGTGTACGTGATGGAGACAAAGCCTTAAAAGAAACACAAACACAGTGTCAAAGTTGGTTTGTCAAATTGCGTTTGGGAGATTTTCGCACTCAAAGACAAGCCACGTTCAGGTCGGCCAAGTGCAGTGGAAGATGACGTTATCAAGGCTTTAATCGAATCGAATCATCATGTATAGTAACTGAGCGTGAGATTGAAGAGAACTTAAATATGCCACAATCAATCATATGATCATATGATCAACGGTTTTTAAATGTCTAAAAGTTAAAGGCAGAGAATTCCAAAATTGCAGATTAGGTTTATTTTAAAACTTGATTTCATGCTGAATGAGGTATATATTATATATACTTATTAGATTATATAATATATATATATTATATATACTTATTATATTAAATATTTTTATTATATATATTATATTACATATATATTTATATTATATATATTTTATTATATATTTATCTATATAATTATATATTTCTTATTTTCTAATGCAGCTGAAAGCGATCTAAGGGGCAGAAATTCGGAAAAACTTTATTATGATCCTAAAGGTTTGGCTATATTGCTTTGATATAATATGCAAATTTGTTTGTATTAATTTTCCACTTTGATCAATAACAATAGCTGCTCGTGCTAAAATCTTAGGATCGTCGGAAATACATGTAAAAAGGGACAGCACAATAGCTCTGGCCTGCTCTGTTAATATACACGCTTCTTCTGTGCTATGGTAATTATTTTATTTTGGCATCAATTAATCACTTATCTTTAATCCGTTTATGAAGGTCTTAACTAAATATTTATCCTAATGTGCATGAACGTATTTATAGTACTAAGGATGTAAATTTAAGTTTGCCTGTTTTTTTTAGAAGTGTCTTTTTCCGGAGTGTCTCAAAACATTCTATTTATTTTGAAGTATTGAGCTGATTCTATGTAGGATGGTCGATGGCCGTCTCATTATTATTTAGTTTATTTTAGTTTAGTTTATTTCTAATTGTGAAATTAAATGTGTTTTAAATGATTAAAAAAAATAATAAGCTCGAGCACACACAATTGACACAACTGACAATCTCAAATCATCGACTCTTTCATTTCGATAGATTTTTCGAAAATAAAATACTGCGATTGCAGAGTTGCATCACAACTTCAATTATCTGATAATATACTGAATTCACGATACGAACGATTGCTATCGATATTTAATAAAATACTGCAATTGCATAGTTGCCTCAGAACTTCACTTATCTCATAATATACTGAATTAAAGATACGATTGTTATCGATATTTAATTACAACTGTCGGCCAGTTCTAGTCTTGCAAACTGTTCCCACATCTACATATACATTTTTCATATCTTTCCTGCCAATTTTGAATACCATTCTTAAAGCTCTATTTGGTAAAGGTAAATATGTGCCCTGCTCACCAATTTATTCTACTTTTTTACAGATAGGCATATATTTATGAGGAATTATGCTCTCTTTTTTTTTAATGCAATTTCAAAATTTAATAACATTTCATTTATTTTGTTGTTGGCTTATTCTGAGTAAAACGTCATACTGATGCGCACAGTGTCCCATAAGCCATATGTTTCTAATGAAATTCATTGATACATATATTGTTGAATATTGTATTATTTTATGAGTTGTATATTGATTGAAACTTTCGGCGCTAACAACAAAAACTCTTAGATCGGCAAACTGACGCCAACGCTGATATTCAACAGCATAAAAAGGTTGTAAAACATCACGTGTGCGCCCTCGGAACTAATTATGTGGAGAAGATAAACATCGCACTTTTTCTCTACACTTGCAATTTTCTTGCTTGCTTAGCTTTCATTTCAAATAAATCAGTTTTTGGGCCACTTTATCATCACAAAATTGTTGCAGGCAGACTGGCGCTTTACACAAAAACGCAGCAACAAAATAAAGGGTGATTTTTTAAGAGCTATAGGAAAGTTTTTCAAAAATAGACACATCAAATTGAGAGAAATGCATGAAATGTTTATTTCAATCGATAGTACGGTGCATATAATTAAATGTTTGAAGATTATTTCATGCAAAAGTTGAGCGTGACTGCGCCTCAAATGCTCCATCCGCTTTCCATTTCCAATTTTGGCATACTCTATCCAACATTTTGGCATCTCACGAATAAATGCTTCAATGTTGTCCTCCAATGCGTCAATTGAAGCGGGCTTGTCTGTATACACATTCGATTTAACATAACCCCACAAAAAATAGTCTAAAGGCGTTAAATCGCACGATCTAGACGGCCAGGCCAACTGACCGTTCCCGACCGTGAAATAAAATGTTCACCGAACCGATTAAACTGACCATAAAATGAAAGAAGAAGTGCGTGATGAACTTTCTTAACAGAGCACGCATATTAATAATAAAATGCAATAATTTGCAGCGCGTTGTTCGTTTGTAAGACGATTCATGGTTAAATTATAGACCAAACTGAAGATGTTTGACAGTGATAGAAAACCCAAAGCGTGCATCAGCTGTTTAAAGCAGTGTTGCCAAAAAGATAATAGCTAAAAGATCAACCTTTGCATGCAATTTTATTAAATTTTAAAATGCAATTATAATTCTTTTACCTAAATTCTTCATAAATATAGGCCTGTATCTAATAAAATTTAAAAAAAGTCAGTGACGAGGGCACATATTAAAGCTTTGGCCACTTTCCCTCATTCGAGGCAAATACATACATATTTTCAAAGTAATTCAGACTTGACGGTGCTCTACTCTGCAAGTGTCCTGCGTCCTTAGAGCTCGATTATCAGTGCAGTTCTCCATATAAATTCAATGTACACAGCTAATATTTAAATGCTTATAAAGTTCGGGCGCTTGCTTTTAGCATTGTCTTGACTTTGCATCTATAATATTATATATATATTTGAATTGAAGGTACCATGGCTCCGCCATAGTTGACTTTGACTCGCTGAGAGGCGGCATAAGTCTGGAAACGGAGAAAACAGATGTTGGCACGACTAGCAGGCTCATGTTGACGCGTGCCTCGTTGCGGGATTCCGGAAACTATACGTGCGTGCCGAATGCAGCGGTGCCAGCTTCAGTGCGTGTTCATGTCCTGACGGGTAATATACAATATATATATTTTAATATACAAATATTTGTAATTATATTTTGTTTAAAACTCTCCTCTCGGCAGGTGAGCAGCCGGCAGCAATGCAAACAAGCGGTGCACACGTTCCAAATGCTTGGACAGCAACTACTGTGTTTGCGTGTTTGATCATATCAAAAGTATCGTTGTGTCAAGTGTTAAACCTAGCTCAATATATACTCGAACATCGAAGTTTAAGATGACTAATTAGAATCTTTAGACTTAGCTCCAACAATTTTCTTTTAAGGTGCGTAACTGAATATTAACCCCTTGTTCATATCAATAAGTTTATATATACATATATACTCCATATGAAACTACAATACAATCCCAGTCCACATCAATATAAGTATGGTACTTCAAAGTAGAGCTGGCAGTTAAATCCATTAATCGATGTTTTCAATTAACTCCGATCCACCGATTTAATTTTTGTGAATCGATTTAATCGAAAATTTGAAAAAATATACTAAATTTCTACTACTAAATAAGTAAACATTTCTAGTGGTGGTACAAAATTTAAGTTTTTTTGAGATCGTGAGATGGATAAGCATTTGTTTTTGAAATATATTGAGTTCTGTAATTGTTAAACAACAATATGAGATCTTTACTATATTGCAAATTTTTTTTCTTTAATTTCAAGCCAAAAACACGTTTGTTTTATATAATTTCAAGCCAAAAACACGTTTTTTGTTTCTTATATTTTATTTTCGATTTAAATCGATTTGAATCGATTTTTTTCTTGAATTTTGAAATTAAATCGATTCAGTGAACATCGATTTATTTCCACCTCTAGTACTCCAAGGTAGAGCTGGCAGTTAAATCGATTAATCGATGTTTTTATTATTTGATTGATTTAATTATTTAAATGAGAATCGACTTAATCGAAAATTTTGAAATTCCAAACTACTAAATAAGTAAACATGTCTAGTGGTCGTACAAAATTTAAGTTTTTTAGAGATCGTGAAACAGATAAGCATTTGTTTTTCAAGAACTGCAGTTGGTTAATTGTTTAAAAGCATTGAGGTCTTCATTATATTATCTAAATTTTTTTTCTGTCATTTTAAGCCAACGAAAAACGTTCTTTTTTTTTTAATTTGAATTGAATTGAATTTTTGATTCAGTGAACATCGATTTATTTCCAAGGTAGAAACGAGGAAGAAATATTACCTTCGGCGATAAAGGTTAAATAGCCTACAAGCGGTTTATTACAAACGAAATGTTTGAATAAAGTTTTATTTAATGAGTTGCATTTTGGGTAAGAAGTTCTCGTTGGTCGGGAGACTGGCGACAACGAAGATGCTTAATAACTCAATATGCTTTCAGAAAAAAAATTTTTAAAAATTTAAAATCGCCTGCAGCGCGCTGTTTTTCTAAACACTTTGAATTTTCTTATTTGCTCAGTTTTCGTTTCAAATGAATCGGTTTGTGGGACACTGTACCGCCACAAATTGTTTCACGCAGACTAGCGCCTTGCATAAAAATGCAACAACAAAATACATGTAAATTTAATTATTGTCTAAATTCAATTAAAAAAACTAGAAGCGACCGCCAAATAATTATTTCACCTAAAATCATGATAAAAATAGCCATATCAGTAAAAAAATTTAAAAGTTTATCGGTGACGTAGGCAGCTTATTAACTTTTACCCCTTCGGCATACCGCAAGTTTTATACCTAAGAACCTATTTCGTTCCATCGTTCCAATACTAGTTACAATACATTTAATGGTATTGTCTATATTCAATATTATGTCTCACTTTGATTGGCACTGATAAGTAAAGTTATTCCTAAAATCAAAACAGGTCGTATTTCGACCAACTGTTCCTATGGAAGCTATGTATATGTAGTAGTAGTTCGATTTTGTTTACATTTTATATGCATATTATATGTATAAAAAAGCCTGATGTAGTAAATTTGGTTGGAATATCTTGACAAATAACAAAAATTGACCGATAGTTTGTATTGCAGCTGTACGACTGTCCCATCTGGCTTGTTCGAACTCCAGCACTGTCTCCAGTTGAACTAAAATTATTGTACTTGCCTACATTTTGTACATTATTCCGGCACCCAGTGTGACTGTTTTAACATACTTTGCTTTGGCAGAACTTAAGCCGTTTTATTTCAAGGTGGACTGAAATATAAAATACTGGTCACACTGTAAATGTAAACTGTAAACAAACAATCAACAACAATAACTATGGCCAACTTTGTATGCATCAATTATACTGTATTGTATTGTATTCCGGAACAGTAGTCCCGGGCTCAACTCCCGCCTACTTATACAGTTTGTAAAAACTTTTTTTAAATCTATTAAAATTATGTATATTGCCTCTGTTGTTGTATTAAAAGAGCGTACATTTTATAAGCGAACAATTGATTTTCATTTGTTTCGCTTGTCTAAATAACTTTTTTGAATTGCCATCACTAAAAATTATCGATATTTTTGCTACGATATTTATTACGTGCTGGAAATTAAAAAAATATTTCGCTAGCTAAAATTTAGTCAGACGACTTTGATTTTGTATGAATTTTCTGCCTAAAATTTATTTTTAGTTTATCTGGAGACACCCCTTTAGCTTTAAAACTGAGAGGCAAGTTTGCGTAGTATTAGACAGAGGGAGGACGGACGAACAGTCAGACATTGACATAGTTAGATGGACCCTGATGTTGCTGATTCAGAATAAATTATATGTATATACTTTATGGGGTCGGAGAAGTCTCTAAAGGTGCTTCGCAAACTCCTGGCCAAAATTAATATACCCGTTGCAAGGGTATACGTAATAATTTGACGTGGCAGTTACCCCATAGTGTCATTTGGTATTTTCGATTTTCTCATTTTCCTATTGTCATTTGTCTTACTTTTAAACCAGATTCGGATTGAAGGGATTTTATTGCATTAAGTCGCGATTAACCTTTGTCCCAGTCAATGGTTCAGAAATATTACTGTTACAGTTATGATAAAGAATTTTATAAAAAAAATAACAGATGATCATGAATTAAATATAAATTACAATAAATATCTGAATTAATAACTATTAATATAATAATAATAATAACTTATTATTAACTATTTATAGATTACATGTGGATTCCAATGGAACGAATGAAGAGAATGAAGAGTTTACCCATGATTCAATACACAACATAGATACTAAATTAAGTATAACTCCTATAGTTTTATGTAATAAAAACTATTGATAATAAATACTAAAATACGTATACATATTAAAAAACGAATATAAAAAGTTGCATTACTTGCATCATGTGCACGTATCTAATGTACAGTTTGGCATATTTTGCCATACAATAAAATAACAATATACAATATACAATAATATAATATAATATATATAAGTATTATTTCTATTGCCTTGAACTAGATATAAGTTGCTGGCGTTTGTAAAGTGTTTTCGCCCTGACGGTGGGTGTAGGCGTTGAAGCAATTGGTCCATTTTGAATCACTTGTCGCTGGCTAGGCTTCTCGAACTCAGCAGTCTTTGCAAATAATGTTGCTCCTCCAATATTCGATATGCTAGCAGGTAATTTCGGCTCACTTCTTTTTGTTTCTGTAGAAATTCAAATGAATATAAAAAAAAAAAAATAAATAAATAAAATATAAAATATATTACATTTCATATAATAACGACTGTAAAACAAACAATTACAAGCAGAAAGCAACACCAGCTTTGGCATACCGAAGATCCTTTGCCAGTGGTGCCTATGCGCAGCGCATACCAAGTGCCTATACCCAAGTTCTGCCAACACACGTAACACGTTCGTGTGCTTTTCGTGCTATGCTTTATCTTTTCGTTCAGTGCAGATCAAGTAAACGTAACAGACTTTGCGCTTGCTTGCACCACTGTACTATACGCTTGCAGGTTCTTATCTCCTTCGATCGTGCCTAAACTAACTCCTTCGATCGTTCCTAATCCTCTAATGCTGCGGATAGATTGACAGCTTGTACGTATTTATTGACAGCTGTAATAATGTCCAACAAATGGGCCGATAGGGTATTTTGGCATCCGTCTGGCGGCGTTGCCAACACATTCATCAAGATCAAGAGACCGACTACTTTGCTTTGCAATTGACACACACGCACATGCCTAGATCGACTCCTCTTAATGCTGATTTAGAATATTTAAGTCGGGTTTGGATTAACCAGTGTTACCAATTTAGCCTTCTTCCGGATAGATCTGTCCGGATTTCAACATCGTCAGCCGGAAAAAATTTAAAACAGCCCCTATCCGGAAAACTGTCCTTTTTATTTTTTGGTTTGTTCTTTTTCTATCCTTTAATGATTCTTATTAAATTGTTACAAAATCATCCAAATTGGTATAAATATACAGTATAATGTGCTTAACTGCTTCACCATGTTTAAGTCAAAAAAATGTGCACTTATCTTAAAAATGCACTTAACTTTGCCCATTTGGAAAAATAGATTTGTAAACAAACTATGTACTTGGCATTTATATGGCATTGCCAAGCATAAGTAAACGGTCATGCGCAGTTTGGCGCCATGATCAAAACGAACACTATAATCGGTGGCGTCCTTTTCACTTTACTAGCAAAGAATGACGATCTATAATAACAACAAAAAAATGATAGCGCTTTTGCAAGGTCGAGCAAAAGGTGGCGCACTTAACTTATGTATTTGGAAGAGAAAACAATCAAAATTGCAACAAAATTCATGCAGTTTCCTAAAAATGCACTTATATTGAATGCAACTAAATTAATATTTTTCAAGCAAAAGATCTTTTCGTTGTACAATAAAAGTATGACTGGGCAGTTAAGCACATTATACTTTATAATCGATATGATCATTTTGTTATGTAAAAATGCCAAAAGTTTCAAGATGTATGGCTAAAACAGCCGGATCTTCAACAGCGGATTTGTCGCGATGGGAAAGAGCCCCATAAGGCATATTGCACATACTGCAAATGCAGTATGAATTCCAAAATTGATAACATCCGTGCGCATATGACTACAAAAAAACATATGCAAAATACGTTGACTTTTGAGCAAACAAACAAACTTAATTTCAAGCCTACAGTAGCCAAAGAATTATGTTGTCAGGAAGCTGCACTGGCAATGTTTGTTGCTCAGCACGCTGCCGCAAATTCTGTTGGGCACCTGAACGAATTGTGCGTCAACCACTTTGACGGCAAACAACAATATATTAAATTGGTAATTATTAAATATGTGCCTTTTTTTTAAATTTTTTTTACAGGTAGGGCTATATTTATGATGAATTTAGGTGAATGACAGAAGTCTCGGACTCTTCTAGTTTTTTTTTAATTGAATTTTGAAAATAATTAAATTTGCATGTATTTTATATTTTTTGTATTTTTCTGAGGGCACATATGTAATAATTACCATTAAATTTGCTTAAAATTTAAAGTTTATCTTGTTTTATTTATGCCCTTTTTTATCTTTGAGCTATTTGTATATTTTTTTTGACAGTTGAGCACCGAAAAAATATTAAATTAACGTAAAAATGGTTGAAAAATAGTCTGTCCTTTTTTTGTATTTTTGTCCTTTTTCTGTCCTTTTTTTTTGTATTTTTGTCCTTTTTCTGTCCTTTTTTTTGTATTTTTGTCCTTTTTCTGTCCAATTGTTTAAGCTCATCTGGCCTTTTTCAGAGCCAAGCTGTTGGCAACACTGGGATTAAATTAAGCAATTGATATGGCAAAATAATGTAATGAAAGGTGCGTTCGTCAGCTAGTTCTACAATTGAATGTCACATGCTGCAGTCTTTGCTTATACACACTCCATATTGCAAACAACAGACAGTTATCTCTGTGCCACGCCAAGCCACTTTACATTAAACGCAGCACAACTGCATACAGTGTCTCACTCTCTTCTGACCAAATGGCAAAATAACGGAGTAAAGCTTACTCGCCAATATTGATTCTGTTCCATTAATTTTTCAAATCATGGACCTGACATATACAATTTATAGAGTTCCAGATAGATCTGCTAAGGTGTAACCACATGTCAATATCTACCTTTCTGGAATGACGATTCCTCGGGCATTGTTATTTGTAGGCTGGCTGAAATAACTTGCGGATTTTCCAGTACAACTGGAGTAGACTGTCTCCTGCCGTCGAACGGTGCTTCCAAGAGCTCAATGTTGTTTTCACTATCTTCTTTTAACTGAGTTCTCTCAACTCGGGAGCTGTGGAATGGATGAATCTCAAGATCAATTCGATAATTCAATAAAGAAAAGAAAACAAATGCTTACTTGTAATATAAACTATTCCTTTCAGAGATCAATGCATGGAGCTTATCGGGACAAGTATCCAACATGTAAGTGTAAAGCAGATCAATAACCTCACCAGGCACTTTAAAAATCTCCTCATAGTGATCGATCATTATTCTACAAAGAGAAAGATTTAGTCACACTCAGAGTTAATTCATTCCTAATCAGTTTTAAGTACCTTATAACATTTATAGCATCGCTGAGGTTCCTTTCTTTGTATTCAACTGTTTTAGTCGAGGATTCGCGCAATATATTTGGTGCGAAAACTGTAGATAAATTGTTGCTATCCATTTTGTTGCCAACCATTTGAATGGTACCATCTCTAGAGTGGACATCATCGCAATGCGCAGCCACGTTCCCCAGAAACTTAAGCAGCACATATAAAGTATCCCGATGTGCAGTTGGCAGCAGTTTCACCAGGTGCGATATGGCCTCCAGCTGAAGCCGTCGATTGCGAATCCCTGTGCAAAAGATTGTGAATTCTTTATTGAAATTGTCATGTGCAGTATGAAATCAAAGTAAGTCTGTCTAAACTAGAAAGGGATAACGAGCTCAACCCGTGCTGGATATTGGGTACATAAAAACAAAAAGCTGATGTCCTGGTGTATGCTTAATAAGCCTGTCAAAGAATTAATGAGAGAAGCAGAGATCTGTGGAATTTACTGGCACCATACACCAGGTCTACAGCAATCTGAGTGCCTCGAAAAGGTATAGCTAAGTTAGAACTCTCTGCGTATTTGAACAGTGCACTATGGGAAAAAAGTCAATTTTTTTGGCATTTTTACAATTTATAATTTGTTGCAAATTTAAAAAAAATTTAATATAAAATATATATAAAAATTTAATATATTAATTTTTTGTTTAACCACATTTCAAACTACTTAAAAAATATATTTGTGGATTTTTACCGCCTTCAGCAACAGTTCAATTATGGATTAAAGTTGACTAAATTGATCTAATTGTTTTTTTGATTTAAATTAGTATTTAAAAATCTTTTATTACCTCAAAGGCAATTTTCTGACAAGCCGTGACAAAAAATAGAAATTTTAAACATTAAAAAAAAAAATCATGGCGTGTTCTCTAAGGTTTTTATACAAAGTCCGCAGTAAATTGTGCGTTTATATCCATTTTCTGATGTGTTGCTAATGTATTTGTTAGACTTTAATTAAGTATTGAAGTTGTAATTTGTGTGGTCTGTAACTTAAGTTGAGTCGAGTTGAGACAAAAGTTAAAAATGACAAGTTGTTAAGTAAACTATTCACAATTGACATCCATTTTAGTTTTTTGCCCGTTGTTGCAGCTGCATAAACAGCAACAATAAACGCCAAAAAACACTTTTATAGATATTTAATTGGGAAAATATTATTTAGAAGCAGCTTTATAAGGCACAACATAATTTAATAACACAAAATAGAGCAGCATCGTCTTTACATTAAGCTTAAATGATCAAAATAATTTACATTTTGAAGCGCTTTAAATAAATTAATAAACAATTGCTTGCGTACCATATATGGATATAATAAATTTACTAGAAATAAAATGCAAGAGAAAGATTGGAATACGATTGAGTTACACGAATGCAGGACCGCAACTCGAGCGAAAGAATATTAATAAATTATTGTTTTTATATTTTTCTCAGTAAATATAAAACAAAACCGAAATTCAGGCATACTTTTTATAATACACCACGAAAGTTTCAAGTCTCTATCTTTAAAATTGGAGTTGATGCCGAAAAAAACATAGTGCAGTGTAGGCTTGGCGTCTAACTAAGCAAAGTAGGTAGGTATAGTTGTTGAATGCAAATACTACGAAGTGGGAAAGCACCCTCTTTAAACTATAGAGATAAGGACAATCAGCCATGGCAAAAACCCAAGAGTTCATAAGGAAACTGCACTAATAATAAAGCTCTCAGCAGGAGTATAGTATGAGCAATAATAATAATAGCACTTGATTGATTGATCCATCTTACGTTGAGTTTCCAAGAATGTTGTATACAATCCTTTGCAGAGCAGCGGCTCAGGTAGATCCCTTAAATACTCCTTAAGTAAGGTGGCGACATCGTGTGGGCATGTATCGAGAGGAATGCACATGTTCAAGTTTTTATCAAGTTCTTCGCGTAACTGTAATAAAGAATTCGATTAGATTTCATATTCATATTCATAGTTTTTGTTCCACCCTACTTGCTTGACACGCCTCTTAGATGTGCTTACACGAAAGAGGCCAATTTTCTCAAGCCCATGCTCTTCCAAATACTCTATACAATTGAGCACGAACATGGGCACGTTCAGCCCACGATGATTAGCAGCAGCAGACGTTGATTCTTTTAATACAAGTTGTTCAAGATCCATTTCACTAACACTGCTCACATCCAGTTGACTTTGTGAGATCGGTTGCGACTTGCCAACATTTTTGAAAAAGTAATCTCCGCGTTCCGTATCCAATGGTTTTGTGGGCAAGCTTTCACAGGAACGCACCTAAAAATATATAAATATTTAATGAAAGAATTTATGAAAAATATGTAATGAGAAGTGAGGTATGAGGAATCTGATAAACTAGTAAAAACAGGAGCAAGTCCAGAGCAGTAACTATCAGGGAGTACCGGAGATCAGAGCAGACAAAAATCCGTGTATTTGACTGGGAACAAACAAAAGGCTTGCGGCAATCGAAGTTCCGGTAAAGGTTAAATAAAATCAATTATTTTCAAAATTCAATTAAAAAAAAAACTAGAAGCGACCGCCAAATAATTCTTTCACCTAAAATCATGATAAATATAGCCCTATCAGTAAAAAATAATTAAATAAAATCGGTGACGCATGCAGCTATTTAACCTTTACCGAAGTTCCTTTTAGGCTGCCACAACCTCAAGAGGTTTAAGACTTGAAGGCTCTAGAGCACAGCTTAGCAAACTAGCTCTGCAGAGACCTAAGACACCGGAGACAGCGTTGTTTACAGTATGTCCGGCATTGGCTGTCTTGCTAGGCCCTCCCGGGATTAAGGCAAACAAGCCAGGCAAAATGATGGACTCCCTTAGAATAACAAGACTTGATACGAAGCTCTAGACCCCAACAGAGGTAGATAAAACTAAAAACAGTCGATCACACAAATGTAATAATTTTAAATTATAATAATAATAATTTTAAAACACTCGAAAATGTCTTAGGTCCGTTAAGATTTCGAATTTGAGGAGAGGCCTAACGATTCCCAATGTTTTTTATACCCTTCGACCAGTGAAAATGGTCAAAAAAGGGTATACTAACTTTATGCAAATGTATGTAACAGGCAGAAGGAGGCGTGGCAGACCCCATAAAGTATATATATTCTTGCTCAGGATCACAAGCCGAGTCGATTGAGCCATGTCCGTCTATCTGTCCGGATGTCCGGATGTATGGATGACCAGATGAACACACAGATCTCAGCTATTATAAAAGCTAGAGTTACCAAATTTGGCAGAAAGACTCCTGTGTACTATAAGCTGATCAAGATTATTTCACATGTTAGGTGCCACGCCCACCGCCCCCGCAAATCAATAATTTAATATTTGAACTTAATTTGTTAGCGCTGTATAAAAGATACAACTTTCCGACTTTAACATATACTAAGCTCATTAAAATATCTACGTATTCTCGAAATTTCAATCTGATCTGACAATAAACACAGAAGTTATTTAAGAAAGTATGTGCATAAAACCAAGTGCTTGTATCAGCTAACAAGGGAGGCAGGCGAGCGCCATCTGTCGGCAATAATTTAAAAGCATGCGCATTTGTATATGTGTATGAATTTAACAAATTAAACTACACTTGATCATACATAGGTCGAAGGGTATCCCACTGTCGCGTGCAGCGCGACTGTCGATTTTTTCTATTTTTTTTTTTAATTTTAACAGTTGAGTCCAGGCAGCCGTGCTGGCATCTTATGCAATTCGATTCGAATTTAGTAAGATTAATTGCATGGCATTCAAAATTAACATTATTATTAGTGAAAGGGAGTGTCCACCCTAGCTTGACAAGAGCTGTTCTGCCTTATGATTCTTCGTCGACGCGTTGACGATCTGCGGTCAGGAGCTTCGGTCAGGAACTGCGGAACTCAGATGCAGATGTTTCCTATTTATCAATTCAAAGGCTGGACAGTGGCAGAGCATGTGCTTCGTAGTTTAGTCGCAGTGTGATGGACACAGAATAAAAAGGGTGATTTTTTAGCTATTATCTTTTTGGCAACACTGGTTTAAACAGCAGACGCACCTTTAGTGTTTTCTTTCACTGTCAAACATCTTCAGTTTGGTCTATAATTTAACCATGAATTGTCTTTAAAACGAACAACACGCTGCAAATTATTGCATTTTATTATCAAAATGCGTACTCTGTTAAGAAAGTTCATCACGCGTTTCTTCTTTCATTTTATGGTCAGTTTGGTTGGGTGAACATTTTATTTCACGGTCGGGAACAGTCAATTGGCCTGGCCGTATAGATCGTGTGATTTAACGCCTTTAGACTATTTTTAGTGGGGCTATGTTAAATTGAATATGTATACAGACAAGCCCGCTTCAATAGACGCATTTGAGGACAACATTGAAGCATTTATTCGTGAGATGCCGAAATGTTGGAAAGAGTACGCCAACATTGGACTAAGCGGATGGAGTATTTGAGGCGCAGTCACGCTCAACATTTGCAAGAAATAATATTCAAACATTCAATTATATGCACCGTACTATCGATTGAAATAAACATTTCATGCATTTCTCTAAATTTTATGTGTCTATTTTTGAAAAACTTTCCTATAGCTCTTAAAAAATCACCCTTTATGTACATTGTACGCTCTGACTTGGATGATTCGGCCTGTTACATACTATATTAGATCGTTCGGCCTGTTACATACTACAATATATTAGCATACTTCGATTCACACATTTTAAATGGTCGAAGGGTGTAAAAGGAATAGGAATAGTAAAAGTAATAGTAATAGTAACTTGCTGTAATACATTATACTCACATTGTTGTGTAGTTTTCCAACTGCCCTACTGTCACTATTATCGTTATTAAGAAAAAATGACATCAGCGAATGCTTCGATCCAACTGTCGTTGCCTGTCGCTTTTTGTCTCTCAGTAGACAGTTTTCCAAAGATATACCAAAAAGAAAATCGTATCCACCTTTCGTACAATGAGACAATCACAAATTAATATAGTTGTAATTTACATAATTTTATAATGATTATTTATATTCTATTTGGATTGTAGAACTGCATTTTGTATGAATATTTATTAGTTAAATCACTCTATATGGTATAATAAATATAGCTTACCCTGTTCATCCTTTTTTCCAATATCGAAAAAACTAGTTGTGAGCGCTCTTTTCCTTAATAGAACACGTCTTTTGTGGACCTTTGATTCTAAATCTAAAAAAATGCATATACAAGTTGTAATTAACAATAAAGTTGCCCGATATTGATGTAATACAAAATGAATACAAAGGTGATGAGCTCAAGTATATTAAAGAAAAGTACTAGTTCTTATATAGTAATCATCAAGTAGGCCGATTGATCCAATAGCAGCTATATATTAAAGGATTCCAATTTTGATAAAAAAAAACAAAAATCGGCCGTTAGTTTCTGCTGCTACATGATTTGTCCGTCTGATCTGGCTTATTCTCACTTATGGTATGTGTGCTATCGTACTAACGATTGTTATCGATAAGTTTATAAATGTAACGCGATATATTTGCAGCACTGAAAAGCTGAGTAAGAAAAATACTACAAGAATACAAAAATGTATGTACAATTTCCCCATCTATAATTTGATGTTACAATAAACGCAAAACAGGTTTTTCTGTAATAATAACATATAACAAAAAACTTTCATTGGCCTTAATATTTATTTGCTTACTGCTGGAAATGCATCTGGCAGCCCTACATGTTCGTGTGCTCTGGTCACACAAAACTGTGCACTTAGTAGTAGAGTTGGGCATGGACCGTGCTTTCTTCGTGTCACATCGTGACACGACGGGCGCACGCGTGCAAAATTAAAATTATGTCCATGGGCGTGTGAGTTCGTGTTTCGAAATTCGGCACGAAATAACACAAGCACATATAGCACGTTTTTTTACTCTTGCAAAAAATGTTATTTCGATTGTTTATGTTACCTGTAGTGAATTTAATTGATGTTTCAAAAAGTACTAATAAATACCAACACGAAAGACGCTGTTTGAGCTGCGATCGATAAGCCGATTTAAGTTATATTCAAAGAAATATCATGAATTAATGAATAAAAATCCAAAAAAAATAAATATGAGTATAAAATTTCGTGTTGGACCGTGTTGGGTCGTGTTGGGAAAATGTTTGAGCGTGCTTGTTTGTGCGTGTTGAAAAATTTAATTTTCGTGTCATGCTGGGTCGTGCCTAAAAATGAGTCCATGCCCATCTCTAGTCAGTAGTAATCGTCCGAAAGCCTTGCCGGTCTGTGTATAACGGCAATAGCGCTCGCCGTCAACAAATACAACAATAACTAAACTCTGTACATATGTACATATATAAACTATATAAACTAAATAAACCTTGAAATATCAACACTTACCTATATTAGTTCCAATATTCAATTCTCTTATTTTTTCAAGAGCAATTTTCATTAACGATTCTGCCTCAATGTCTGATAATTTTTCTAAAGATGTCTCCGTTAATTGTATATACTGGCCTTGATCGGATATCCATGTGCAATTTTCCTAAATTAACATGTATATATACATATATATATTAAGTTGAATTATCAACAATATAATTTATTGTATATTTAACTCACAGCAGGCGCCCATTTTTGTTGTGTATGCGTAGGAACGTCGGGGCTGCCATCCTGGCGATTTTGGTATTTGGAACGATTTCCCCAGATCTTTCTTGATACAAACTGTCCAACATTCGATAAAGACTTTGACTTTTGCATATTTGTTCTTTCATTTTTTGAATCTGCAAAGAGATTTGAACAATTTTCATACTTAATACATTTGTTATTTATATTTGTATTATTATTTAATAATATTATATATGATTATGCAAGCCTTCAAGGTTCATAGGTGCGGTTAAAAATTGTAAAATTCATATTTAACTGTCATTTGATATTTGGTATTTGAAATTGCAGATTCGATAAAATTAAACACATTTTGTAATGTTGATTAATTACCTATACTAACCTATCCTATTAGATATATATGCCTAACTTACTAAATACCATTTACTTACTTAAATAATTAACATTTGAATTTCCATTTTTTGATAGGTATTGAGAACCTGCAGATTCAGCAGAGGTAGCAGCGGTAGCAGAGGTAGCGTGCCAAATGTTTGAAAGAAATTGCGAACTGGAGCTGAGAAGAGCGCTGGCAGTGCGTCCGGTTTTCTCCCGATGATGTGGACTGGACTGGCCTGCACTTGTCGGGGATGTGGGTGCAGATTTGCAAAATGGCTGTTGGCTTATGCTGGTGGTACTTTTAGCATCATTATTGCTGGCTTTACACTTCTGATCGTACTCCAGCTTTTTGCGTATGCGCTCATCGAGATCCTTTTGCCAGGCAATATGTGCATGCAGCAAGTTGCGCGAATCTTCAATGCCCCGTATGAAATCTAAGGCGATCACTGCCCAAGCATCCAATGTCTGCACGGCCTTACTGTTATCCTCATCCATGCCCGGCGGATTTATTTCGCCTTTTGCCTTAATATTTCTTAAGTTCCGATCGTAGTTGACCGACTTGAAACGATTCGCGTCCGCGTCGTGTACACTCTTCTTGCGCGCCATACGCAAATATCGCTTTATCGTATCGCTCACGGACTGCGATATATCCTCATTGTCAATGGAGCTTTTGCGACCTACTCCCGCTGCTGCTGCTGCTGCTGCTGGTTGTTGTTGTTGTTTCTCCTCCTTCATATCCTCTTCGGAAGTCAGCTCTAAGAATTGTTCGTATTGCTCTGCGAGTAATTTAAGTTCGCTTAACTGAATGAAACTTGTCTGAGTGCCGCAGGAATTGGTGCTTAGTCTATAATGGGTGCCTATATTGCGATTAAGTTGCAGTGTTTCCGGCGGTTTTCGCTGACGATCCGCACCGGCTTCATTTGTATTTTGATTATGACTAATTTTACATGCGCTAACCGCACTTATAGCATTCATATTAATCTTTGTATCCTTCGATACTTTTGGCAAACTTTCGTGCAAATCTGTATTATTTCGCGGCAGATTCGACATTGAGGCAGCACGTCCCAAATTAGTTGTTGTTGTTTTACTTGCGAACGACGTGGAGTCGAGCAATCGATGTAGCTGCTGTTTCTTCAATGTATTATAAATCTTTTTCAGCTGCGTTTTATCCTCCAGTATTGCTGGCGTTATTCCCGTCTCCAAGTCTATGCCCATATAAATGGAGCTTCTGTTTAATTCCCTAAGAAGATTTAAAATCATATTGGCTGAATCTGTTTCAATATCCTTAACATTCATTGAATTCGGATCAATCGATTGATTCGATGTGGGACGGCGCGAGCTGGGGGACGCCGTTTGATCGGGTCTCACGGTCTTTGTGCCCAACAACGCCGTCGTCTTGTATGCATCGCGGATCTTTAGATAGGTTTGTAGTATCTCAATTGTTTGATCAATATTCTTATAGTCTTCCTGATCCTTGATCTGCGACTGTTTGTTGCGGTGTCTTAATAGTATCTTGAGACGCTTTCTTGAATGCTTTGTGGCGCCGGGATAGGACGCCTTGCGTCGCCATAATAAAAAACGGGGCTCCATGGCGCACACTTGCTGAAAGTGTGCCTCAATATGCTCGAGATGGTCGCCATCGCCATGCTGCATACCCTCTGGGAACAGCTTTCGACCTGCATCTGTCATATAACGCCAGGTCTTGCGTGTGAGCAACCAACGTTCGCGTTTCTTTTCCTTATCCTTAATATGCGAACGTCGACGAACCGAAGCGGAAGAAGACCACGAGGCAGATGCAGAAGAAACTCTATTAACGGGCTTTAATCTGTGGCATTCCTCTGCCTTGACAACAGAAGAAACCAAGTTCAAGTTCGATCTTTGATCTGTATTGCATTCTACATCTTCATTCCGATCCAGCTGGTCGAGCATGTCGTCCAATGGACCCGATCTTTTCTTTACCACTGTCACAGGTCGCCGCAAAGTGTTTGGTCCATTTTCTTTTTTCTTTCTATTTGTCTCCATTATAATTTGATTCTATTTGATTTTGTTTTGTTTTTGATGCAAGGGGTGTGTCGACTGTAGTGCCTTTATATCTTTAGCTGCTGTTGACGTCGATGGAATCTGAAACAAACATAATAATAGTGAAAAGCTTCAGCGTTTAATATTTATATTTATTGGCTCTATTATCTATAGTTCGTTCTCAACCAAACTCTTCTTCGGCTCCAGCATTATCGTATAGTCCGTGCGCAGAGTAACTTTATTTATTTATCTTATAAATACAAAATGCATTCTAAAAAAAGGAAACACATTACATTATAGATTTGCTAAAAGAAGTCAGATCAAATTATAATTTATATATAATTTTATTTTGATCGTACTATGAGAAAGACGATCTTTTGTCTACAATTTCTATCAATTGTCGAAAGGTTTAATGTTCAAATAAATTATGATTGACAGTTCTATGTGAATTTTACAATTTTTACTGTGTTTTTTTGCCCCCGCTGAAAAGAAAAACAACAAGAAAAGCCACCGCCGGCGTGCCGAAGGTCCTATTCAATACTCGTAATATATATAATAAATATAAAGGTACAGCATGTCATGCATATTAAGCACATGCGAATCTAACTAATTTTTTTTTTGTGTTTTTGAGTGAAAAGAACCGTTATTCGTAATTGATTTTTTAATATTGTTTTGGAGACGCGAAAATGCATTGAGGCCCACGGTAGATTGGGCAGCCCAACACATAATTTCCCTTGGTGTCAATAATTTCCCTTTTTCACTTAAAAAAAAGTTGCCTTCTAACTTCAGAATTTCCTAAAACAAACAAATTTTAAACCAAACACATACATATGTGCATTAACAATACAAACATAGATATGTATATGTAACACGTGTTTTAAAAAACGACTTTATAGTCGTACGTACTGTAATAATACCGTATTATTATGTTTAAACTGCTGCAAAATAATCGTTCATGTATACTGCAATAATATCGTATTATTATGTTTAAACTAATATTCGATAAGAACGGACGCAGACAGTGGTGTAGAAAACAAAACTTAAAACATACAAATAATCTTTCATTTTACATACATATGTATACATATATACATATACATATAAATATGTACATAATTTATGCATATATATTTATAAACGCGCTGGTCATTGTTATTACTGTTTGTAAAGGAAAGATTGTTACTAATTTCACGTTATTAATTTCCTAAACATCTTCAACATTAAATACCAGACATGAAGAGGTGGAATGGAATACATCAAAAATCGTTGTTCTTATTTTGTGTGCATGTATCAATTTTTGAAAGTGTATGCATACATATTTATATATTTATATATGCATGTATACATACATAGAAATATACGCCGAGTTGGTGGACCAGACGTGCACATTAAGTAAATATACATACATGCATATGTATGTATGTATGTATGTACATATTTTAATATGCATTCATTTATTCTGAGTTACATACATACATATGTGTATATACATAAATATAAAGAAATACTTACATACCGATGTACTGATTTATATACACACAGACGGGTATTTTTGAAATACTAGCATAGTTTATACCGATACATATACATATGTATAATAAATTTATGAAAACATCTGGGATCGGGTGCGGGTTCTGGGGTGTGGTGTTTTTTAAAAACAATTTCTGAAATATCAAAACGTTATTGTATTTAATAAATATTATTATACGATTTCTTTTACAAATTATAATCATATTTGCATATCGAACTTTTATATATTTATTTGTTTTATTTTTACACGCACAACCTTGGAAAGAATCGAGCGATCATAGTCAATACGAAAAAGAACTAAAGATTGTATATGTATCTCGCAACATTGAAGTGTATAGCTGAGTAAACTTTAATTAACAGTGAAATGATTGGAAAAATTTTTTTGTTTTAATTTTAAGAGAAATTAAAAAGCTTCGTCTGTGCTTTTAATAAATCGCAGTGAAACAGACTGATTGACTTAAGAGTGAAAGATGGATACATAGACAGACAGACAGTCATGTGCTATAGACAGACGTTTTTTTGTGTCTTTAATCCATTTATTTTCGTACATACAACAAGAAGAACAACAAATTATTAGTATTTTTTTTTGCAAATATACCAAATATCTTATATGGCAATAGTTTCAAGTGAACTTTCAAATTAAAACCTTATTAATCCGAAACTGAACATATTGACATTTTTGGCGTTTTATTGAGAAAGTTTAAATATATCGATAAATAATACAACTTGGTTTGTTTACCAAGTTAAAATATGGACACACTTAAAATTATATTATTTGCTACTTCCATGTTCATTACATTTTCATATAAGAGAAAATCTTTCGTGACTAATTCTAGAACGACCGAACTGCATCAAATAATAATGGATCTAAAAACCGTTAGGCATTATTAAATGTTCGACATTTGACAACACTGCTGTACAATTTCTCATCCCTAATAGCACTAATAGTGTGCCCGGATTTGCAACTATCATCGTGGTGTCAGAACTTGCATTAAGCATCGAGTACTCAAACAGCGGATTGTACTCGCCTAGTGCAGTGTTGCCAGGTTAGCTTATTTCCCGTCAAACCTGGCTTATTTCAAAGTCCATCAGCGGAATAAAGTTTAAAACAACAGGTAGCGGCAAAACTGGCAATCTAAAAATGTTATTTAATTAATACTAATAGTCGATTTTAATAATTTTCGAATTTTGCTTACCTTAAACATTATTTATTTCGCATTGGTTCAGTACACTAAAGGTGGAAATAAGTCGATGTTCACTGAATCGATTTATTTTCAAAATTCAAGTAGAAAATCGAATCAAATCGATTTAAATCGAAAATTTGAAATATAAAACAAAAACCGTTTTTTGGGATACAATTAAAAATATAACGTTTTTTTTAGGCTTTAAATGACAAAAAAATAATTTAGACAATATAATGAAGTGCTCATAATGCTTTTAAACAATTAACCAACTGCAGATCTTCAAAAACAAATGCTTATCCGTCTCACGATCTCTAAAAAACTAAAATTTTGTACCACCACTAGACATGTTCACTAATTTAGCAGTAGTCATTTAGTACTTCGATTAATCGATTCCAGAATCGATTTAACTTCCATACCATATCGCATACCTAAATATGCTAGATCTGTTAACAAATTTTAAAATTATGCTAGAACAAATAAAAATAAGTCAAAATCACGAATATTACACAAGATAAATTTATTTTTAATTATTTTTTTTTCGTAAAGGTTATATTTGTGATCTCGACACCGATTTTCATTTTTTTTTACAGTTAGGGGTATTATATTCATGAAGAATTTAGGTTAATGAATTTTGTCTCGGAGGCTTCTTGTTTTCTTTCCTATTTTTTTTAATTGAATTTCTAAATTTAGTAATATTTCATGTTAAATGTCGATGACGAGAGCACATATTTACATTTAACTTTATTTCAATTAAAGTATGCCACTGTGCCATCAATTTTGGATTAAAACAAATAATTTGGCAGTGCATTTGCGAGCAGTGTTGCCAAGTCAGTTATTTTTTGGTTAAATTTAGTTTATTTCAGAGTGGGACAGCTAATTTTTTTTTTAAATTGCTCTAAGCGAATTTTTAGGCTACATTTTTTTAAGTTTAGCCAATTTATTTTATATTATTTTTTCTTTATTATTTTTATTTAATAGCCTGTTTTAAATAGTAACTATTTTATATTTTGCATATGCGAAAAATCCCAAAAATTTCAGTCTTACTAACACTGAAATCGCATGATTTTTATGTGCTACAAATGCAAAAATCCCAAAAATGTCAGATTTTCTAACACTTACATCACATGTTTTCGTGACAAAGTGCGCCAAATTGTACGTAAAGTCGGACTGGATTTAAAAATGTCAAAAGATAATTATAAGCAAAAGCGTGGCTTAAATTAGATGAATTTAAAGACTGAAGATTTAACTGACAATACAAGAGCCTATTGCCTGTACTGCAAATGCTCGGTTTCTGCAAAACTTTGCAATTTAAAAATATACGCTACCGCATAAAAACACACGGCAATTTCAGGTGCAACAACGACAAATTCAGTTTGAACAAACTTCCACAAAAACGGCTGAACAAGAAGCGGCATTGTGCCTTTTTGTAGCAAAACATGCAGCTATAAATCCAATTAATCATTTGGGTCAATTATGTGTGCTGCACTTTAAAAATATAAATGACAGAACGGGCTCTGAAATCAAAGTACATCGAACAAAATGTACAAATATAATCAAAAACGATCTGGGAGTCCATTTTCGCGAAGAGCTAAGAACAGATATTGGAGAAGCGAAATTCAGTTTATTGTTAGATGAGTCAACTGATATAAGTGTATCAAAACTACTTGGTAAGTTTAAAATATAACCATACTCGATCATGAAATGTTGTAGCTAATATGATTTTATACTTGTTTAGGTATATCAAGGAACTATTTAAGCACTGAGAAGGGAGCAGTGGCTTCAACGTTTTTAAGCTGGCGAGGATCTCAAACGTTGGAAGTTGAACATCGCCAACTTAATTGCCATTGGTACAGACAATGCAAATGTAATGGTAGGCTCTGGAAGAAGTGTATATACGGAATTAAAAAAACATGCTCCATCACAGATTTTGATAAAATGCGTTTGCCACTCAGTGCAATTGGCAGTAAGCTATGTGTATGCCTGATACTTTAGAGTTTTTGATTTATGAAACCTACAACTGGTTTGCAAAGAGTTCAATGCGGCAAATGTCATATAAAAGGATTTATCAATGTATTAATAACGATAAGGTACAATAAATAGTATTGAAAATTGTCATTCTAAATGTTTATATTAACACATCTTTATCTTTTTATAGCTTCGTAACGTGAGGTTTGTAGATTAACCTTTACAGAATATGTTCAATGTGGTTGTCTTCAATGTTAAAAATAGGTTTAAATTTTCATTCAATACATCCATTTTAATTTATTAATTCTTTAGGAACCAAGTAAAATTCCCATAGTTTGCGATACACGGTGGCTTTCGATTCAATCTGCAGTGAAGAGAATTTTAGAGCAATGGATGGAGTTGAAACTGCATTTTGGCCTTGCTGCTGTGCAAGAAAAATGCCATAAAGCTAGAATATTATACATCATGTTATTAGACGACGTAATTACGTTTATTTGCTTTGCAGAAATGCAGAATATTAACAAAAGCTTGCAAAGCAACAATATAACTGCTACAAAATTATTTAGGGACTTAGTGTTAATCATAAATTCCCTTAAGATCTATATAAAAGATCCCAATACAGCTATTAATATACTTAAAGAAGATTTTAGAGATGTTATAAATAAAGAGCTATATCTAGCATATAATTTTGAAAAAAAAAATCAAAGAAATTAACATTAACATTAACAAAGAAACAGAATTAAGCATAAGGAAGCAGTGTACGGACTTTGTCATCGAGCTGATTATGCAACTCAAGAAGAGGTAAGAATTTTAACTAATCATGATTTTTTGACATTAAATTAACATGCATTTTTTGTTTTAATAATTAGGCTGCCCAACAATATTGAAATAATGGAACATATTGACCTATTCTTCCTCCCAAAAAGGATAACATTGTCGACGTTTTGGAATATTTCCATGTCAAAAATATCGATGAAGTTTCAAGTAGAGATGAGCATGGACTTTCATTTTTCGGCACCACCCAGCACGACACGAAAATTAATTTTTTCAACACGGTCCAACACGAAATTTTATACTTAATTTGTTTCGGATTTTTATTATTTAATTCATGATATTTCTTTGAAAATAGCTTAAAATTAAAGAACTTAACATTAACTTTTAATTAAAAAATTACATATTTTTATATAAAAAAAATACTAACGCTACAGTCAGGTGCTGACTGTATAAGGCCATGGATTATCATATTATACCGTAATAAAAATTTTAACGGTATGGAATCGCCGCTCGATATTGCATAATAAAAATGAAAACAAAACAATGAAAATTTTTTTTATTTTTATTGAAATTTAATTAAATAATTTAATTTGTTTGTAGCGGCTATATCACAGCCCGGTTGACTGTAAGTTTTCTTTTAGTTTATTAGAATCAAATAAATAAACAAAATAAAATAAAATAATGAAAATTCGCACCCGCCTCAACCAGGAGTTGAACACACGCACTCTCTCACAGCCGTCCGCCACTCTAACCACTCGGCCATTGCCTCACTCCTTGAGCCATCGGCAAAGCTGCATTGTGAACCAATTCTGTTACCATACAATGCAAATAAAAAGTTTAAAATGCTGTGTGTCTGACGCTAGATTTGAACTTGGGTATGCTTGCGTTAATTAGGTCTGCTTAAGTATATATTATATAAACGACGCATATTTTAACTAAAGCATTGAATGAAGAGCAAAAAAGCGGAAGGGAGATATTTGACAACCTAATATGTTCAAAGCGAGTTAAATTCGTATCATATCTCACTTATTAATAGTCCGATTTAAATGAAATTTTCACATAACGCCCGCGGCAAGCTAGTTGTCATGTAAGATATACAACTTGTTGAGCTAAAATTGTAGTTTTTAAATAGTTATTACTGATTTACAGAGGCGGGCAGGGGCATGTCCAAATGTTAAAAAAGCTTTGAGACACTGCAATATATACGTATGTTGTCGCAAAATTTGATGACTCTAGCTCTTATAGTTTCTGAGATCCAGGTGTTCATACAGACAGCGAAAATCAGTAAAAATAGCAACAGTCGCGCTGCATGCGACAGTGCGATACCTTTCGACTTGTGGTCCTATGGGCATAGCGTCATAATTCCGCCGCCATAATTTCGCCCAGTACATTTTGTCCGCGAAATTATGGCGTTTTTTTTCAGCGAGTTAATGTCGTTTCTAAGCGTCATAAGATCGCGCGAACTTATGTCGTTCAAAAATTACTTCAAGCGATCTTATGACGCTTAAGAACGACATAAGTTCGCCAAGATTAAAACGACATTATTCCGCCGACGGTATCTTATGTCGCCCTTAAGCGCCATAAGATCGCGCGAACTTATGTCGTTTAAAAATTAATTCTCATGTGCAATTTAAATTCGATGAAATAATGTCGTTTTGGTAAAGGTTCATTAGCTGCATGCGTCACTAGTTTTGTTTAAATTTTTTTTACTGACAGGGCTATGTTTATCATGATTTTAGGTGAAAGAATTATTTGGCGGTCGCTTCTAGTTTATTTTAATTGAATTTTGAAAATATTTAAATTTACATGTATTTTGTTGTTGGCCAATTCTAAGTAAAACGTCACAATGATGCGCACAGTGGCTTACAAGCGATTTATTAAACGGATTTGTTGGAGGAAAGAGCGCCGCAGGGAAAAAATTTTTGAAAAAATAAAATCGGGCGCGCGACCTGCAGCGCGCTGTTTTTCTAAACACTTTGAATTTTCTTGCATGCTCAGTTTTCATTTCAAATGAATCGGTTTGTTGGACACTGTACCGTCACAAAATGTTGCAGGCAGACTGGCGCCTTGCATTAAAATGCTACAACAAAATACATACATGTAAATTTAATTATTTTCAAAATTCAATTAAAAAAAAACAAGAAGCGGTTACGCATGCAGCTATTTAACCTTTACCGTCGTTTTTATCTTGGCGAACTTATGGCGTCCTTAAGCGTCATAAGAACGCGCGATATTATGACGTTTTGGCGCGGCGGAATTATGGCGGCGGACTTATGTCGTTACCCCGTCCTATGTATGTATGTACACATATACAAATGCACATGCTTTGTAATTATTCTCGACAGATGGCGCTCGAGCTTCGTGCTCTCCCGCCTGCCTTGTTATGCTCTCTTGCTTTCTTGAATAACTTCTGTGTTTATTGTCCGATCGTATTGCAATTTGGAGAATACGTAGATATTTCATTCAGCTTAGTAGATGTTGAAGCCACAAAGTTGTATATTTTAAACAGCGATTACAAAACGAGTTCAAAAAATAAATTTTTGATTTGCGGGGGCGGTGGGCGTGGCACCTAACATCTAAAATAAACTTGATCAGCGTATGGTATACAAGAGTCTTCCTGTCAAATTTGGTAACTCTAGCTTTTATAATAGTTAACATGTCTGTTACATGTCGTAACATGTCGTAACATGTCGTAACATGTCGTAA
>JAEIFQ010001103.1:0-67755 GCA_018904025.1 Zaprionus vittiger
ATTAGCCTGTGCAATATAGCACAGAGACAAACATTTAGCCAGGAACTGACGAGCTTAAAGGAGGGCGATGCAGTTGCCAAAAGCAGCTCGATTTACTCATTATGTCCGGTTTTATCAAAGGACGGCATTTTAGTAGTTGGCGGAAGACTTGACTATGCTGCAGTTTTGCCTGAATCAACTCGCCACCCTATAATAATGCCTTCTAAACATCCATTGACTGAATTGATAATAAAGTGGTATCACGATGTGTACCATCACCAAAATGAGGATCTTATTATAAATGAAATAAGGCGCAAATTTTGGATAGTGCATTTGCGAAAGGCTGTAAAGCGAGCTAAAACAGCTTGTCAACTTTGTAAGAATGAGTCTGCAGTTCCAAAACCGGCACAGATGGGGCAGTTACCAAAGGATCGGGTAACTCCATACCAGCGTCCCTTCTCCTATACAGGATTGGATTATTTTGGTCCTATCATGGTTACGATAGGCCGACGACATGAGAAGAGATGGGTCGCATTGTTTACGTGCCTAACAATAAGAGCTATGCACCTTGAACTAGCAGCAGATCTATCTACTGATGCATGCATATTATGCATTCGTAATTTTGTCAATCGTCGAGGAGTGCCAGTGAAGATCAGGTCGGACATGGGAACGGACAGGGAGATTAAGAGGACTAAGGATTTGTTTGATTGGAGTGTCATTCAGTCGGAAATGGCTAACAAAGGAATTCAATGGGAATTTAACTGTCCTGCTAACCCAAGCTCAGGCGGCTGTTGGGAGCGATTAGTTAGATCCACAAAACGAATCTTGGCTGTCACGCTCAAACAACAAGCTCCTCAAGTGGAGACCCTGCGAAGTTTGCTAATAGAAGCCGAAAACATTATAAACAGTAGACCTTTGACGCATATCCCTGTTTATGTAAATGATCCAGAGCCACTAACTCCGAATCATTTCTTGCTCGGCACTACTAATTCTACTCAAACTCCTGGAGATGGCGGCAACTTCTGTTTTCATAAGCAATATCGTATTGCTAAACAACTAAAGGATAATTTTTGGCGTCGATGGATAAGAGAGTACTTGCCTATATTGACCAGGCGTACTAAATGGTTTGCTCGCACAAAGCCAATCAATGTTGGCGATGTTGTAGTAATCTGCGATGATAACCAGCCGCGCG
Organism: Zaprionus vittiger; assembly: GCA_018904025.1. Lineage (NCBI taxonomy): Eukaryota > Metazoa > Arthropoda > Insecta > Diptera > Drosophilidae > Zaprionus > Zaprionus vittiger. Next base: position 1,172 of record JAEIFQ010001103.1, read on the forward strand.
GCAATTGGAAAAAAGGCGTCGTCATTCAAACAATGCCAGCAAAAGATGGGCAAATACGAATCGCCGAAGTACAAACCTCTTCTGGGACACTCACTCGTCCAGTATCAAAGTTGGCAGTATTAGATGTGTTAGGTAAAACTCCCGAGTAGTTTTACGGTGGGCGGGATGTTGTGAGTTCGATAAAGTTGCCAAGCCTTTCCGCACCATGCTCAATTTGGCGCATACGAATATATACCAAAAATATCGAGTAGAAAATATCATTTAAAATATATAAGTTATTATCGATAAATGTGAGCTGTGCAACACTGAAATGAAGAGCGTCACTTTTCGCAATAATTCGCACGCAGCAACACATTAAAATAAACCTTTCCCGTCGCCACCTTTCCCGCGAAACTTTCTTATTTCTTACTTATTACTTTACACTTGTTTTGAATTAATAAATATATTGTGTTTAATAGAAGGAAAAGTGTTATATTTTTGTGAAGCAAAACAGTATAATTGAACACAGAACAACGTTCGAAGAATAATAATGGAAATAATGAAATTGTTTGCTCTGAGCTGAAACTTGCTAATTCGTTTAAGCGAATATAAACTATTTTTAGACTAAAAATTTAATATCTAAATACCCTCTACGTCACACAATGAATTGAAATTACTATATCTAATCTATACACTTTATACATTACTTTTAAACATAATTTTGTTTTATACCTTTACATATATACAAAACGCAATTTGAAAAGATACAAGAAATCTATAATGATCGATTGATTTCCAATCCAAGTATTATTTTCCTATATTTTTTTTAGAGTTTACTAGGCTTGTCCAATCATTCGTTTGTTTTACAGGTACCCCCTGATGGATGACTGCCGATGCTTCCCTTACGCCGCTCGGAATCTATGATGAGATGATGTTCGGTTAATTCACTTTAACTTGAGCTCATGCTGATGATTCCGCGGTTGTAGGGGACAAAGGGGTCACCAGAGCCATGCTCTCAGGTGGGTGACCGTAGGTAGGGTGGGCACTCGCGACCACTATAACATCTGTGGCTTCGCTTTCGCCAGTTTTCTAGTCCGTGTTTTTCCGATCTTCAACTTTCCCATTCTCTTTTCTCTTCTTTTCTTTTGGATCTTTTGATAGCTCTTCCGGTTCTTTAAACTAGCTTTTTTGTCGCAGCACGTTTCTTTTAGTCTTACTAATAATAATTAAGTGTACTCGGTATAGGATCTGTTCAAGCAAGACCTCCACCCCCAAAGCCGACGAGCTAGAGCCGGAAAATTAAAACGTGCCCCGCAAGCACAGATCGTCCGAAAACAAATATACCGTTGCACGTTACAGTTAGTAGTTATTATTATTATTAAGAAAAATGGCGCCCAACGTGTGGGGCTCGAATGAGAATTACTCATTGAGACTCATTGATAGATCGATTCAAATATTCTCTCGTTTTCTTTCTTCTTCTTTTTTAATTTCTTAACCCTATCAAAAATCTGTTGCCTAGTTACTTTTATTTGTTTTGGAATACATTAAGATCGATAATCACTCGTATTATGTCCACAACTAAAGGTTATTATGCAATGATTTCCACTGCTACGCTTTGATGCTGGTATTTTCACTTTGCGGAAATACAAAAGAAAGTCTGACCTAGGTTGACCTTTTGGCCCAAAATAAGATACTGCATTATTGACTTAGCGAACCTGTCTATACTTCAATAAAAAAAATTGTTTAACAAACAAACACTTTGGAATATAATTGAATTGTTTAAATCAAATTTTTTATCCGTGTTTGTTAGTCAATGTATTTAATTGAAGCCTGTCTGATCAGTAAAGTTGCAAGCTGGAATACAGATGAGTATGTTTTTGAACGTCCACTGTCCGCACTACTACTGACTTTCCCTCAATGAAGATTAAAGAAATAAAACTTTAGTCGTATCCTTTCCTTTTTATACTGTCTCGGCAAGAAAATATGGTAGAAAATTTTCACTCTCCTACAATACGCGAAACATCATGCATTGAGTTCTAATATTCAAATGAAATTTTCTTTAATTGCGTTAAAATTTTACTAAAAGAAATAAATAAATGAAAAGTATATCCCATTTAAGTGCGGATTCTTTTATAAATTTAAACATTTTGTTGCCTATTGTCTATCTGAGAAAATGAGTGAGATTATTCAAAATACAGTCGTGGAAACCGTTCAGAGACTGATGATCACGCCCCCTCAATCAACTTCAAATAGCGCTCGAGAACAAGCACCAGTAGAAAACCCTTTGCATCTTTTAAGTTCATTCCCAGGAGTCGAAAATTCACGAGCTCAAAATGTAGGATCTCCCTTTTCAAACAGATCTCATAACTCTGATTTGTTAAACCGTCCTGACAAAGTTGTACACATTTTAAACGGATGGAAACTTAAGTTCTCTGGTACAGGCTTCTTAACAGTCGATAATTTTATTTATCGTGTAGAAGCGCTTACAGTGCAAACTTTAGACGGGAATTTCGCCGTATTGTGCAAGAATGCAAGCGTCCTTTTTGACGGTAAGGCCAATGAATTTTATTGGCGTTATCACAAGTCCGTTAACGAAGTTCGATGGGATCAGTTATGTGCAGCTTTGCGATTGCAATTTCGACAAGAAAGGGATGATGCAGATATCGAAGAACTTATCCGAAGCAGAAAACAGAAAATTAATGAGAACTTCGATAGTTTCTTTGACAGCATATCTATATTACTTGATCAGTTAGAACAACCATTATCTTCTCAGAAATTAGTACGTCTCCTCAGGAACAATTTAAGACCTGAGATAAGGCATGAACTGTTTAATGTTGACATAAAGACAGTATCAGGATTGAGAGATATTTGTCGTCGACGTGAAACCTTTTTAGATGATATAAAGAGATCAATGGGGTATATAAGAGGAACTCCTTTTAGACGAGAAGTTTCTGAAATAGGGCAGGAAGAAAAAGTTGAATCCGATTCAGACTCTCAGGTGCTCGAAGTTGACGCCTTCTCATTAATTTGTTGGAATTGTCACAAAGAGGGACATAGATACCAAGATTGTTTGGCTGAGAAACGAATCTTTTGTTACGGTTGTGGCGCAAACAACACTTACAAACCGGATTGCAAAAATTGTTCAAAAAACTCCAAAAGCTGCACGCAGAAGTCGCTACCCAAACCATAGACTTCGAGTGCGCAGCGCAATCAGGGAACAATGACCGATTAAAGATTGATGTACCTCTAAATACACCACCAGACTTACCTATATTACCAGACTTACACTCAAACACTGATTTGACTCTTCTTCATCGAAAATTTCAACATTTATCTGCAACACCTTCAGTCGAAAGTTCAATCAGAATTAAAACTTTCTATAAGCGCGCTAAACAATGTCAGCTAGCGTTCAAGCATATTTGCTCAATACCATCCTCAACTACAGATCCGCGTCCTTTCTTGCCAATTCGACTGCTAAACCGTACAGTCTATGGCATATTGGACTCAGGAGCGTCGATTAGCTGCATAGGCGGTTCTTTGGCCGTTGAAGTCCTTAAAGGGGATGTAGCATACAAGCCCATAAAGACTAATGTTTCTACAGCTGATGGTAGCTCACAACGCATAATAGGGAAATTGAAACTAATGGTAGAATATGGAAATCAAGAAAAATTCCTGGAAATATTCATAGTTCCTTCTTTGCAACAGGAGTTATATCTCGGTATTGATTTTTGGAGAATCTTTGGAATATTTCCTAAAGAACTACAGATCGCAGAATTAAATTTGAAGGAGAAAGATGTTCCCAAGTCCGACGTAGAACAACACGTCTTGACGGAAGATCAACAGTCAAAACTCAAGCTAGTAATCAATTGCTTTCCCTCGTTTTCTCAGGAAGGTTTAGGAAAAACCAATCTTATAACACATTCTATCGACGTAGGCAATGTCAAGCCTATAAAACAACGACATTTTCCGGTTTCTCCAGCCGTAGAAAAGGAAATGTACGCAGAAATTGATAGAATGTTAAGTCTTGGAGTAATAGAAGAAGCAGATAGCGCATGGTCTTCACAAATAGTCATGGTGACTAAACCAGGAAAGGTTAGGATTTGTTTGGACTGTCGCAAGATAAATTCTTTTACTGAAAAGGACGCCTATCCACTTCCTCAGATAAGTGGCATATTGAGCCGATTGCCAAAAGCTGAGTTTATTACAAGCTTAGATTTAAAGGATGCTTACTGGCAAGTCCCATTAGACCAGCAATCCCGTGATAAAACAGCTTTTACAGTACCTGGTAGGCCGCTTTACCAGTTTAAGGTTATGCCTTTTGGTCTGTGTAATGCCACCAGCACCATGTCGCGTTTGATGGACAAAGTGGTTCCATTCCACCTTAGGAATGAGGTCTTTATCTATTTAGACGACTTGCTGATAGTTTCTTCCGATTTTGAAAGACATATAGAAGTGCTCAGAGAAATTGCTCTTCACATAAAACGTGCCGGTTATCGGTTATCAATATTGGTAAAAGCCATTTCTGCATGCAGCGTGTGCGGTATTTAGGTCATATAATTGGTGATGGCGGAATTCGCACTGAACCCGAAAAGGTGTCGGCGATTACTCAGTTTCCAATTCCTAAAAGTCTTCGAAGCTTAAGAAGATTTATGGGAATGTGTGGGTGGTACCGTAAGTTCGTGCCAAATTTTGCAACGTTAGCTTCCCCTTTGACTGATTTGATGACAACTAAGAGAAAATTTGTATTAACCGAGAATGCCATAAAAGCCTTTGAGGAGTTAAAATCTCACCTCACCAAGGCTCCAGTATTAAGTAGCCCGGACTTTTCTAAGCCTTTCGCAATACATTGCGATGCAAGTAAAACTGGAGTAGGAGCCGTATTAGTTCAAACCTCGGCAGAAGGAGACGAACGCCCAGTTGCTTTTATATCAAAGATGCTTAACAAAGCTCAAAGGAACTATACGGTCACCGAGCAAGAATGCTTAGCAGCAATTGTAGCGCTGAAGAGTTTTCGAGCTTACGTGGAAGGTCATGATTTTACAATTATAACCGATCACGCGTCTCTCAAATGGCTGATGTCCAACCACGATTTAAATTCTCGATTGGCTCGGGGGGCATTAACCTTGCAAAGATTTAAATTTAAAATAGAACATAGAAAAGGCTCTCTAAACGTGGTACCAGATTCCTTGTCACGCGTTAATGAAGATGAGGTAGCAGCGATAGATATTAAAGAAGGTTTGTTCGTTGACTTAAACTCGGAACACTTCAAGTCTATCGAATATACGGATTGGGTTAGAAAAGTGCAAGCAAACAGCGAGTACTTTCCCGATTTAAAGACCGAAGAATGGTATGTCTATCGGCGGTCAGAACATTTAACAGGAGAACAAACCCACGACGAATATGCCTGGAAGCTTTGGATTCCGAAACAATTGGTGCAGGAAGTCATATCGCAAGCGCATAATAGCCCATTAGCCTCGCATGGAGGTATGCACAAAACTATCGAGCGAGTCAGACGATACTACTTTTGGCCTGGATTAGTTTCCGATATTAAGTCGTATATTAACGCATGTCAGGATTGCAAATCGACAAAATCTCCCAATTCTGTTTTGAGACCTCCCATGGGAAAAGCTGCAGAGACTCAACGAGTTTTTCAGCGCCTGTTTATAGATTTTCTCGGCCCATATCCGCGCTCAAGAAGTGGAAATGTTGGTATATTTATCGTATTGGACCATTTTTCAAAGTTTGTTTTTCTAAAGCCTGTCAAGAAGATAAACGCTGACGTTGTGGTAAAATACCTCGAAAGCGATCTTTTTATGACGTTTGCTGTGCCAGAAACAATAGTGTCCGATAACGGGTCGCAATTCCGATCTGTGGCATTTCAGAAGCTTATGAAGCAGTATGAAATAACGCATACGCTAACGGCCGTACATTCGCCACAAGCAAATGCCTCCGAGCGAGTCAATCGTTCGGTGATTGCAGCAATTCGTGCCTATGTGAATCCAGACCAGAAAAACTGGGATGAAAACCTAAACAAAATATCTTGTGCATTGCGTTCGTCGAAACATTCGAGTATAGGTACAACTCCATATTATCTAACATTCGGCCAGCATATGGTGACATCAGGAAGCACATATTCCCTGTTGAGGAAGCTCAACATGCTAGACGACCGATCATTGGTGTTTAATCGCCCAGATACCTTAGAGATAGTACGTGCTGACGCTGGAAAGCATATGCAAAAAGCACATGAACAAAACGAAAAGCGTTATAACTTGAGATCACGGGAAGTAAACTTTGCCGAAGGTCAAGAAGTTTTCAGGCGAAATTTTAAACAAAGTTGCTTTGCGACGGGTTATAATTCTAAATTTGGTCCGTCCTTTGTGAAAGCCCGAGTTAGAAAGAAGATAGGAAATTCTTATTACGAGCTAGAAGATATGCAAGGTCGGCCATTAGGCAACTATCACGCGAAAGACATACGTCAGTGATAGTGCTTCAGGCGGTATGCGTCTAGGTTATCTTATAAAATACCCTAGACTTATTATACCGGGGGGGCTTTGTAGCGGCGCCTGAAGCGTATAAGAGCAATTTATGGATGGTACCGGAAAGTAGGCAGTACAATTTTTGTTGTGCTTTTGTGGATCGCAAGCCTGTCTTTGGATAGAAGGTTCCGAGATCGGATAATATCCAAAGCTGAGCTTTAGGATAAAGCCATAAAACGAACAGCTGGCCCATGGTTGCAGTTTTCATATTATCGGCTTGAAAAGCACAATCCTCATGGTTTAGCCGTAGCTTTTTTCTCAAAGCGATCTTTTCTATACTGATCGTAAAAGAGACAAGACGTTTCTGGTCATAGGAAGATTCTCAAAAATCCACGTGTTGGAAGTTTATAACCTCAAGTGCAGTGAAAAGTGTTAAAATATTTAAATAAAGCTGAAATAATAAATTGGAAAAATAATAGGAAATCTAAAGATTTCTGGCCCTGCTTCTCTTCGCCCACGTAAGTGAGAAATTAAATTTTTCTCAAAATGGCTGAAATTATTTAACTTAAGACAAAAAAACCTCTAGAATACCTATCGGTTGCGGCTCGCACAGGAGTTGGCCATATTTAGTTAACATTACAGCAGAGCTGCAGACAACCAGCAACATCGGCGCTGCAAACTGTTCCCCCTTACCGTAAGAGTAGGCAAGGTATGTAAAGCGGCTTTAATACAAGCGAAACTAGCAAGGTTCTGAACCCAAATTCTTCTTCCCAGCCAAGCACGTCAGTGGAAGTCCATAGGAGCACCCCTTGCTTCTCCGGCCAAAGGAGCACCTTTGCCGCCCCTTTCTCGGAGGCGGTACTTGTGCTCTTGCCCATTGGAGCACCGCTCCACACCTCGTGCTTGTGGGAGCACTACTTTGGAAATTTTGCCATAGGAGTGGCTTTGGCTGAAAGTGCCCAAGTGCTCCTACTCGCCGGTCGAAATTGACCTAACCTACGAGTAAAAATTTAATTAACGCACGTGGAGAAAGCCACCTAGGCACACGTGGGACCTATTTTATCAACTTTAAACCACCCTTTGTCTCTAAAATCAACTCATCTATAATCTATTGTGATAATGCGACGTTAATCCAGTCCACCAACCTCCAAATTTTATTAATGAGCTGCGCCTAAAAGCTGCCCAATGTTCCTGCATGAGCAGAAGGGAACCTAAACCAAAAATTATGTTTTTGTACAGTGAACTTTTAGAGCAGAGCAAGTTCAGATTTGTCCAGATATTCTTCTAAATATTGTAATTAAATAATAAAAAAAAGAAATATAGAAACATTTAAGTAAGGGATAATTAGTTAGGAAAAGGTGCTCAGCTCATGTGAAAAATGAAATATTATAAGTTGGCAGCAGCAAATCATACACATTAACGCAGCAACATTCCAGGATCCGGAAGATCGATCTTTCGTCGATGGAAATTTAACGCATTTTAACGCGGTGAGTTCGTTCCTTTATAAAATCTTTACTTGGTTTCGGTGCATGCATATTATCTTGGAATATTTATTTTTTTACCATGAGCAGCCATCACCTCTCCACGATAATAGGAAATCTAAATATATAGAAAAATATAACAATAATAGAGAATATAGCGTAAAATAACGCAATAAAGAAGGAGAAAGGTATCCATGAAAAAAGGATAATTTAGATAGTTTTGCAAAGGCAAAAGTTTTGTTTTATATTAGATTATATTAAATAATAAAAAAAGTTAAAATTTATCAGAGGTTTACCGAAATTGAGCAAGAATGAAGTTTTAAAATAAATAGCTCATATAAAGTATTAACGTTCGAAGAATAATAATGGAAATAATGAAATTGTTTGCTCTGAGCTGAAACTTGCTAATTCGTTTAAGCGAATATAAACTATTTTTAGACTAAAAATTTAATATCTAAATACCCTCTACGTCACACAATGAATTGAAATTACTATATCTAATCTATACACTTTATACATTACTTTTAAACATAATTTTGTTTCATACCTTTACATATATACAAAACGCAATTTGAAAAGATACAAGAAATCTATAATGATCGATTGATTTCCAATCCAAGTATTATTTTCCTATATTTTTTTTTAGAGTTTACTAGGCTTGTCCAATCATTCGATTGTTTTACAGGTACCCCCTGATGGATGACTGCCGATGCTTCCCTTACGCCGCTCGGAATCTATGATGAGATGATGTTCGGTTAATTAACTTTAACTTGAGCTCATGCTGAGGATTCCGCGGTTGTAGGGGACAAAGGGGTCACCAGAGCCATGCTCTCAGGTGGGTGACCGTAGGGTTACATCTGTGGCTTCGCTTTCGCAAGTTTTCTAGTCCGTGTTTTTCCGATCTTCAACTTTCCCATTCTCTTTTCTCTTCTTTTCTTTTGGATCTTTTGATAGCTCTTCCGGTTCTTTAAACTAGCTTTTTTGTCGCAGCACGTTTCATTTAGTCTTACTAATAATAATTAAGTGTACTCGGTATAGGATCTGTTCAAGCAAGACCTCCACCCCCAAAGCCGACGAGCTAGAGCCGGGAAATTAAAACGTGCCCCGCAAGCACAGATCGTCCGAAAACAAATATACCGTTGCACGTTACAGTTGTCGCAAAATTTGATGACTCTAGCTCTTATAGACGGACAGGCAGACATGGCTCAATCAACTCGGCTGTTTATACTGATTCAGAATATATATAGTTTATGGGAAAAGTTTACTTTTACACAGAGGAATTCAATACCAAATTGAATCTCCGGTTGAAAAAATCCGAATTGATGGTGGAATCTACTGCAATAAGAACTCTACCACCATGTCGGTCAGGTCGATCACACCTGTAGGTTGTGTACTTGTTTGTTAATAATAATTGTTGTTATATTGTGCGCAAATTATTTTTATAAACTATATAAATTACATAACAAATTTTTAAAAAAAGAAATATATGAGCCAGTAAGAAAAGCAACAGTCGCGCTGCACGCGACAGTGGGATACCTTCGACCTATGTGCCCGTGTAGTTTAATTTGTTAAATTCATACATATATACAAATGCGCATGTTTTTAAATTATTGCCGACAGATGGCGCTCGCGCTTTGCGCTCGCCCGCCTCCCTTGTTAGCTGATACAAGCACTTGGTTTTATGCACATACTTTCTTTAATAACTTCTGTGTTTATTGTCCGATTGTAATTTCGAGAATACGTAGATATTTTAATGAGCTTAGTATATGTTAAAGTCAGAAAGTCGTATCTTTTATACAGCGCTTACAAATTAAGTTCAAAAATTAAATTATTTATTTGCGGGGGCGGTGGGCGTGGCACATTACATTTGAAATAAACTTGATCAGCTTATAATACACAGGAGTCTTCCTGTCAAATTTGATAACTCTAGCTTTTATAATAGCTGAGATCTGTGCGTTCACACAGACAGACAGACAGACAGACAGACGGACATGGCTCAATCGACTCGGCTTGTGATCCTGAGCAAGAATATATATACTTTATGGGGTCTGCCACGCCTCCTTCTGCCTGTTACATACATTTGCACAAAGTTAGTATACCCTTTTTTGACCATTTTCAATGGTCGAAGGGTATAAAAAACCTCCAGAATACCTATCGGTCGTGGCTCGAACAGGAGTTGGCTGTTTAATTAGGGAACCGGTGCTTAGCTCATGTTTACAAGAAACGAAATATTATAAATTGGCAGCAGCAAATCAAAACCTAAATGCAGCAACATTCCAGGATCCGGAAGATCGATCTGTCGTCGATGGAAATTTAACGCGGCGAGTTCGTTCCTTTAAAAACAAAAAAATCTTTTTTTGGTTTCGGTGCATGCATATAATTTTGAATATACAGTGCCGCTCAACTGAATAGGTTTGACTATTCGCTTAGGTTTTTATAACTTTGTGCAAATGTATGTAACAGGCAGAAGGAGGCGTCGGAGACCCCATAAAGTATATATATTCTTGCTCAGGATCACTAGCCGAGTCGATTGAGCCATGTCTGTCTGTCTGGATGTCCGGATGTCCTGATGTCCGGATGTCCGGATGACCAGATGAACACACAGATCTCAGCTATTATATGAGCTAGAGTTTCCAAATTTGGCATGAACATTTCTGTGTAGCCGGCGCAGATCAAGTTTATTTTAAATTTTGGATGCCACGACCTCCGCCCACGCAATTTAATAATTTAATTTTTGAACTCAATTTATAAGCGCTGTATAAAAGATACAACTTTCTGACTTTAACATATAATAAACTGAATGAAATATCTACGTATTAGCAAAATTGTAATCCGATCGGTCAATAAACACAGAAGTTATTTAAGAAAGTATGAGCATAAAACCAAGTGCTTGTGTCAGCTAACAAGGGAAGCGCGAGCGCCATCTGTCGAGAATAATTTCAAAGTATGTGCATATGTATTGTCTACATAAATAGGAACATAGGTCGAAGGGTATCCCACTGTCGCGTGCTGCGCGACTGTTGCTTTTCTTACTGGCTTTTTTATAACATGAGCAGCCATCACCTCTCCACGTTAATAGGAAAACTAATAAAAGCGTGAAATAATGCAATAGTCAATGAAAAGTATAAACGTAAAAGAAAAAGATAAAACTATTAATGATAAGGGATTATTTAAATAATATTTTTCTAAGGCAAATGTTTTTTTTTAGAATATTAGGTTATACAAACTAACAAAAAAATTTGAATTTATCAGAGATTTAAAGAAAGTGAGGAAGAATGAAATTTTAACTACTTAAGAGAATAATAATGGAAATAACGAGATTCTTCTTCTTGTTTTCTCTGAGCTAAAACTCGCTAATTCGTTTAAGCGAATATAAATCATTTTTTTTAAGATTAAAAATAATATCTGAATACCCCCTATTAGTACGTCATGCAATGAATTTGAATTACTACAATTAACCTATAAACTAGACACGTTACTTTTAGACATTCTTTTGTTTATACCTTTATATATACGACATACAATTTGAAAAGATACAAGAACTCTACAATGATTGATTAATTCTCGATCCAATTCTTATTTTCTTATTTTTTGTATAGTTTCCTAGGCTTGTCCGAATATTCTTTTATTTTGCAGGTACCCACTGATGGATGACTCCTGATGCTTCCCTTACGCCGCTCGGAATCTATGATGTGATGAGGTTCGGTTAATTAACTATAACTTGAGCTCATGCTGATGATTCCGCGGTTGTAGGGGACAAAGGGGTCACCAGAGCCATGCTCTCAGGTGGGTGACCATAGGTAGGGTGGGCACATGCGACCACAACAACACCCGGTTCTCTTTACTAGCTTTCTTAATGTCGCAGCACGTATTTCGATTCTTGTTAATAATAAGTTCGTGTAGCGGTAATACGATCTGGCCAAGCAAGACCACCACCCCCAAAGCCGACGAGCTAGAGCCGGAACTTAAAACGTGCCCCGCAAGCACAGATCGTCCGACAAAACTAAATACCGTTGCACGTTACACTAGCCAATCGTAGAACTATGCTTGGTGTTGTATTTATTTATAACCTTATACAAGGGGACATAGATAGTAACGACTTACTTAGTCGACTACACTTCTCTGTCCCGGGTAGAATCACCCGTAATTATCTTCCACTAAAACTTTCCAATTGTAGCTCGAATTATGCCCTGCATGAGCCTTTCAGGGTATTATGTTTGGACTACAATAAACTATATTACATTGTTGCTAACAACAACAATAATTCTGTCTCTTGCTTAAAAGCACAAATCCTTACCCACCTTTCTAGTAACTAGTTAAATATATACCTATCTTCTTTCTAGTAACAGTAGTATTTTATACCTAACTGCATGCTTGAACATTCTAATCGCTATTTTGATTAGGCTTTGCTTACTTTTACACAGTCGACTGACCTTAGTCCGACTATAAACTAATTAAATAAAATAAATAAATAAATAAACGCTTGCCAATTATTGCTTCAGTTGACTATAGAGAACAGGTTTTTGCAGTACCGAAATTAATGAGTTCTTCTGGAAAATATCAAGCTAAAACCATTTTAACTGCTCTCTTTGACTGGACCCTCCATGACAAAGTACAGATAATGTGCCGCGATACAACAGCTTAGAATACTGACCGTTTCAGTGGAGCTTGTGCTATTTTGGAGCAGACTTTAGCAAGGGAATTGCTGCTTTTTGCTTGTCGTCATCATGTTTATGAGTTGGTCCTTAAAGCTGTTTTTGAAACCAAGGTAAAACATATTACAAGTAGCCCAGATATTTCAATTTTCAAAAAGTTAAGAGATAATTGCAAAAATATTAACACTGAGTCACCTCTAAATTTCGTTAAAGCACATATTGCTAAGACAAACATTACATCTTTAAGTTTTTATAAGACTGCACTGGAAAAATCTTTTGTTAGAGACGATTACCGCGAATTGGTTGAACTATGCTTTGTGTTCTTAGGACAAAAGTGCTCTACAAGATGTTTGTTTATTAATCGTCACCTTGTATACCAAACCTTGGCTCGAATGTACAATGGCTGTTAAAGCACCTAACCAAGAATTGTCCTTTTTGAAAGCTCTAAAAGAATATGAAAAAGTAGACGCGACAAGTTCCAAGGCATCCATAAGCAAGTTTCATCATTTATGGTATTTGTGTGAAGAAACAGTCATATTATCACTCTTTGATGAAGAAGTTGATACCAAAACCAAGACAAAAATGATTAATAATTTAATCACAGACGAAAGTTCAGATTCCCCTAAACGCTATGTCCCATCGAAGGAAGAAATTACGCAAAATTTGTTTGCTAAGTACTTAATATTTTCTTGTTTCTTTTTCAAAGTCTTGTGGTTTAGTTTTTGCTTATTTTGATGGTTTTTTTTTATTTCAGATATGACGCTGGATGATTTTGTGACTCAAAGAAGCAAACGATTTCTATCTCGACTACAGATCGACGACAGTTTTCTTCGGGAAGACGTATCTTCGTAGGGTGACAATCGTGCTTTTTTGAAAGGTAGAAGACGATTAAGTCGTTTGAACGTCGTAAATGACACTGCTGAAAGAGCTGTTAAATTAATGGAAGATTTTAATGGTCTTATCACGGCTGAAGAAGAGCAAAAACAGTTATTGTTGCGTTGTGTTCAGGAACACAGAAATCTGTATCCAGACTGTAAAAAAACTACACTGAAGAGAAGTTACCCTAATTGATTATTATTATAATTTGTATTTAAATAAAAGTTTTTATTGATATTTTTTTAGTTTTACTCATATTTACTTTATTTGTTGCATTTTAACTAGTTTTGGATCAAACCAAAATGTCAGACCAAAACACCATTTTTTATTAAACTTTAGAGCTCGGTCGGCACGGGTTGCAATCATGCTACAGATATGAAATTTCATATTTCAGTACATTTTAGCATTTATAAAAAAATTGGAGGGTATGCGTTTCGAAATCCTAAAAAAAATTTTTTTTTGCCATATAAGGGACAGCCTAATATACATAACCGTCTTTCTATGCAATGAGACTTAGGCTTACTTAGAACCTAAGAAAGAATGTAAAAATCAGATTCAACTGAATGTTGGAAGCGGCATCTTCGCTGCCTCCAATACTAATTAAAAATATTCAATGGAGAATTAGGAACGTTCAATTTGTGTAAAGTAACACTACCTATTGATAAAAATGCAAAGCCTGTATTTTTCAAGCCACGTACCATTCCATTGACATGGTAAAGGTAAAGGTATTTTAGAACCCGTTGATCATTCGGATTGGGGCACTCCTCTTGTTCCAATATTAAAAGCCGATGGCAACTTGAGAATTTGTGGAGACTATAGAATAACTATTAACAAGTGGTTAGTTGATTACAAATATCCTTTACCACGAATTGAAGAAATATTCGCAGCTTTAAGTGGTGGTGAATTATTCACAAAATTAGATCTTTCAAATGCTTATTATTAACTTGTGTTAGATGAGAGTTCTCAACATTTGTGTACTTAGAGCACACATATAGGAACTTTAAAAATGACAATTTGGAGTTAAACCAGCAGCCGATATTTTTCAGAAATAGATTGAAGAAATCTTTCATGGGATACCAAATGTTGTAGTTTATCAAGATGATATAACAGTTACAGGCAAAAATGTCAAAGAGCATGTTAATACTTTAAAATGCGTATTAAATAAACTTCAAGCAGTTGGTCTCAAGCTCAATATTAATAAATGTAAATTCTTACAAGAAAAAGTATCATTTGTGGAGACTATAGAATAACTATTAACAAGTGGGTAGTTGATTACAAATATCCTTTACCACGAATTGAAGAAATATTCGCAGCTTTAAGTGGTGGTGAATTATTCACAAAATTAGATCTTTCAAATGCTTATTATTAACTTGTGTTAGATGAGAGTTCTCAACATTTGTGTACTTAGAGCACACATATAGGAACTTTAAAAATGACAATTTGGAGTTAAACCAGCAGCCGATATTTTTCAGAAATAGATTGAAGAAATCTTTCATGGGATACCAAATGTTGTAGATTATCAAGATGATATAACAGTTACAGGCAAAAATGTCAAAGAGCATGTTAATACTTTAAAATGCGTATTAAATAAACTTCAAGCAGTTGGTCTCAAGCTCAATATTAATAAATGTAAATTCTTACAAGAAAAAGTATCATATTTGGGATTTACAATTAACAAATATGGTTTACACAAATCACAAAATCAAATCGATATCAGAGTATTATTAATTGTCCAATTCAAAATAATATTACTCATGTCAGAGCATTTATAGGGATGACAAACCACTATTCAAAGTTTATATCAAACTTTACAATGAAAATAAATCCGCTATATGAATTGCTGAAGAAAAATGTAAAATTTAATTGGTCAGAAAAATGTCAAGAATCATTTGAACAAATAAAGAAAGAAATTGTTTCAGATCAAGTACTAATCCATTTTGAGAGTTCACTACCGATCATATTATCAACGGATGCAAGTAACACTGCAATCGCAGGTATATTATCTCATCGATGGCATGACAATACAATTAGACCTATATCATTCGTTTCTAGAGCATTGACAAAAGCTGAACAGAATTACAGTACGTTAGAAAAGGAAGCTCTAGCAATTAAGTTTTGTGTAGTCAAATTAAAACAATACTTATTAGGACAACATTTTATTTTAAAAACCGATCATAAACCTTTGGAATTTATATTTGGTGAAGGCAAAGGATTACCTCAAATGGCATCAGCCAGAGTTCAAAGGTGGGCATTTTTGTTATCAGGATTCAATTATACTATTGAATATATAAAGGGAAAAGTCAATGAAGCTGATGAACTATCCAGAATTCCACAGTATGAATCAAAAGAAGAAGTAGTCGAAAATAATTTCGTAAACTATACTGAACAGCACAATTACTTGAATTTAACTTTTAAAAAATTGCAAAAGAAACCAGACGAGATCATGTTTGTTCAAAGGTCATGCATGCTATAAAAGAAGCAAAAAATTATGAATTAATAGGGCAAGAATATAAATCATATAAAAACAAATCATGTGAATTGTCAGTTGAATATGATTGCATTCTTTGGGGATATAGAACTGTCGTTCCAAAGAAACTTCAACAATCAGTTTTGAATGAATTACACAGATCACACATGGGCATCAAGACAAAAGGTTTGGCAAGATCGTACATATGGTGGCCCAAACATAGATCAGGATATAGAGAAAATGGTCAAAAATTGTATTCACTGCCAAGAAATAAGCTCAAGCCCTGAAAAATGTCCATTAATGCCATGGGAACCAACACAATCAGCTTGGAGCAGAATACATATAGATTTTGCTGGACCGATCAACAATTATTATCTGTTAGTTGTTATATTCATTTACAAAATGGGTAGAAGTCATTAAGACAAAAGAAATAACTTCTGCATTTACAATCAAAGCACTAAGGGAAATATGTTGGCGATACGGACTAGTAGACACACTTGTCAGCGACAATGGTAGACAATTTACTTTAGATGAATTTAGAAATTTTGTAAACAAAAATGGTATTTATCACATACTAACTGCACCGGGACATCCCGCATCAAATGGTCAAGCAGAAAATTTTGTTAAGACTTTAAAAAAATCATTAATAGCATCATTAAGTTGTAATAGATCGCAATGTTTTGATACAGCACTATACCAATTGCTTTTTAATTATAGAAATTCTAAACACTGTACTACAGGAGAGAGTCCATCTAAACTTTTCTTTGGAAGATCATTGAAATCAAGATTTAGTTTGCTCAAACCACCTTTAGTTCGAAATAAAATCATTCAAAGTCAAAATAAAAATATTGAAAACTACAAGGTTAACAGGAAAGTAAATTTTGAAGCAAATGAATTTATTCGTGATTATAGAGGTCCAAATAATGCAAAATGGACAGATGCAAAGATTAAACATAAACTTGGTCCTAGATCTTACATATGTATTAACAATCACAATAACAAAGAAATAAAAAGACATTGTAATCAAATGCGTAAAAAATCACTTGTTGATAAACAAAATTTTGAATGGCTAACAATAATGAAAATATTACAAACAATAATGAGAATGTAGCTAAAGATAATGAAAATATTACAAACACTAATAAAGATTTAGCAAACGACAATGAAAATATTGTAAATGAAAATGAAAATTTAGTAAATAATAATGAAAATGTATCCAATGAACATTGTAGAGAAAAAAAAATGAAATTAAGACCACGTAAAGATGGTAAAGTAGAAAAAAAACATTGTACTTAAATGAAATGCATAAAGATAAGAATAAAATAAGCACACCAACGCCCATCCTTAATGAAATATAGATAATTGTAATAAAAGCTTAAGTGATGGCATGTTGGATATTATTATTGTTATAAACATATATTTGAACATAATTGAACATCGTTTCATCGATGTTATCAATCATCGATAAACGAGCAGATACGGAACTAGATCATAAGAACGATTCACATGTATGAACATAAGAATAATATGTAAAGCGAATTAAGATCAGTCATGAATAAACAAGCGCGCAAGACACTACATTTACATTCAAATATTATTTCTAATTTAATATATTCAAAAAAAAAAAAACAAAAAAAGAAAAGAAAATCTTATTTGTTAATTAAAAATTAATCTTTTAAGTAAAAGCCTATAAAATAACTTCATAATGTTATTTTTCAAAAGGAGGGAGATGTAGTATGCATACATATTGAATATCTACTGTACCATGAGTACATAGTGTAACACTTTGTTGCAGTGTTTACATAAACAGAGCCCCAGTCTTAAAGCTAAGCGGCCGAATATTGAGTCGATTGGCGCACTCACAGAATGTGCAAGTGTCAGCATTCTGTTACACTCGCCGACCACGTGACCGAACTTAAGAGAGCATAAATACATATACATAACCGTCTCTCTCTGCTGTCCAACTGTGGGCAGCGCAGCAATGAGACTAAGTATAATAACATATATCATATACATAACCGTCTCTCTATGCAATGAGACTTAGGCTTACTTAGAACCTAAGAAAGAATGTTAAAATCAGATTCAACTGAACGATGGAAGCGGCACCTTTGCTGCCTCCAATACTAATTAAAAATATTCAATTTAATAAAAGATAATTCTTTTATTACATTATAAATAAAAAAAACTATTAATAACTTATGATTAAATAAAACTAAATTTAAACTAGGGCAGCAACGAAGAGTAACTGCAGTTTGTAAAATGAAAAATAAGTGATATGGCCTAGTGAATTTTGCATACTTACTGGGATTTAAAAGTAGGAAAATTTTTAAGTAGAAAGTAGGAGACGGTCTCCTTTCTTTTGGCCACACAGAGTTGAAATCTGTCGAGTCGAGAAGAGGAGGCAAGGATGAGAATTAGTATGGTGATTCCCTAGATTTGCTAGGTCATCGCAGTCTTAAATTCTCCTCCGAGACAACTAGATGTGTGCTGGAAATAAAAAAAGGAAAATGTCAGACTAGATATTTAAAAGGGAAAGAAAAGTCCAAAAGAAAAAATCTCTAAGTAGGAATGAAAAGAAAGAAAACTTACTTCTAGATACTAATTACCTGTCGGGCCAGGATTTATAAATCCTGCATAGTGATCCCAGTGTTCACTAGCCTGCAGCGACAGCAGACAGAACAGCTTAGGCGCAGCTAGCTGGATCGGAGGCGTCTTTCCGGGAGCACTTTTTTATTAATGCTGAAAAAAGGAGTAAAAAGAAAGAGAACAAATAAACGAGAGCTTTACATCTTTGTTTATCAGTAACTTAAGCTTCTTATCGTTTGACGGTTGGTGTCATGAGACAACTTTTGTTGTGAGGCTTTAGAAGAGTGAAGCTTTTCAAAAGATCGGTTTAAGTTTTTCATGTGGAGAATGAACTGAGGCTTTTGAAGAGTGTAGCTTTTCAAAAGAAGAGTAGTGCTTTTTCATATGGAGAATGAATGTGTCACTCCCCCACCTTTTAGATTTTAGCTTGTCCTCAAGCCTTTACTTCTGGATATAATTGCGGAACTGGATTTTCAATGTTTACTATTTCAGTATTCTTTTCTTTAACTGTTTTAATATTTTTGCTAACTGATTTATTTGCTTTGTTCTTAGATAGGTTATTATAATGTTATGAGGTGCTGTTTTATATAATATTTCATGTATTGGTAAAATATGGATATTATAGATAATACAAACATGAGGACTGTGGCGGACTTACATAACACTGTACCAGCCTCAGCCATTTATCGACTCGACAGAAGCCCTAAAGATAAGTAACACGAGAAGACGTAGAAGAGACGCCAAAAAATAAAAAATTATCAGTTAATTATAAACGCATCGGTTTTATATTATATTAACTCCGATAACTGGTGACCCCAAGTGCCTTATTTACGCGGAACCAGGCTGTTCAAACGGTGAACTTTGCAAATTCAGCAACACGCTACGAATTTCACAACTTCGCGGTAATAAGAGTTTGCGCAATGTCTTCTGCCGAGGAAAGTCAATTAAATGATACAGTCGTGGAAATCGAACAAGATGAAGCGGCAGCAGTTCAGGCGACATACATTAATAAAGTGTCCGTAAAAGTACCGCCGTTTTGGTCGGAACGTCCGGAGATTTGGTTTGCCCAGGTGGAATCTCAATTCTGTGTGGCTGGCGTCACTGCTGATCACACCAAATTCCACACAGTAGTAGCAGCAATCGAATCAAATGTCGTGGATCAAATTGCGGATGCCGTACTTAACCCACCCCGAAACAACATGTACGAGAATCTCAAACGCAGAATTTATGAATGTTTTGGGGAAAGTGAGCAGAAGAAGATGCAGAAGCTGCTTACAGGCATCGATTTAGGTGACCGGCGTCCAACACAACTGCTCAGTGAACTTCGCAATCTGGCCGGGAACCAAATCAACGCAGACTTTCTCAAATCTCTGTAGATGCAACGGTTGCGCGCCATTTTACAATCATCGAGGGAGGATCTGCTGGGCTTAGCGAAGCTAGCAGATAACATTCTTGAAGCAGGTGGGCCCAATAACGCAGTGTACTCAGCAACCTCGCCGCCACTAGCAGGTATAAACGAAGTAATGGAGCGCATTGACAGATTAGAGCGGAGCCTGCAAAAACGCAAGTCAGAGGAGCAGAGAGCAGGGAATTCCTCATCATCTTTGTGCTGGTATCACGCCAGATTTGGGAGTGAGGCTAAAAAGTGCAAACCACCATGCACCTTTGTAGCAGCGGCAAAAAACTAAGAAAGCCTTCTGGTCCTTCGCCCTTCGGACCAGAAGTCAGAGAGTGCATAGCACGTATCACAGTCTTTGACAAGGGCACTCAACAAAATTTTCTTATAGACACAGGAGCGGACGTGTCGGTGTTGCCAGCGCAGCCAACAGATAAAGAACAAAAAACAAGTCAGGCAAAGCTAACCGCGGCAAATGGGACGCCTATTAAAACGTATGGAGAAAGGCGCCTAAAATTATCACTTGGAACGCAGCGGAAGTTTGCATGGACATTCATTTTAGCAGACGTGAACACACCAATTATTGGATCTGATTTTTTCAGCTACTATGACTTATTGGTAGATGTTAAGCGGCAAGCACTTAAGGAGTCGACAACATTGCGGCAAGTCCAAGGGATAACCACAAACGGCACCTTTCAGCAACAGGCCTCTAGCAACGATGTTACCGTACTGTTAAACGAATTCATGCAACGTTCAGGTCAGAATCACTGCACTCAACCGTCTGCTTCGAACGTAACGCACGTAATAGAGACGACAGGCCCTGCGGTCTTCGCTCGTCCACGCAGGCTCACTGGTGACAAACTGGCAGCAGCAAGAAAGGAGTTTGCCTACATGGTAGAGCGTGGAATTTGCAGGCCATCAAAGAGCAACTGGGCAAGCCCCCTACACATGGTTCGAAAACCAAATGGAGAATGGCGGCCCTGCGGCGATTTCAGAGGATTGAATGCTAAAACAGTTCCGGATCGCTACCCGATTCCATTTGTGCACGACATCGCAAATTTCTTGTTTAACAAGAAGGTATATTCAGTGATTGATTTGCAACGGGCATATCACCACATTCCAGTAGAGCCCCAGGATATTCCCAAAACTGCGATAACCACTCCGTTTGGATTGTTCGAGTTCTGCTTCATGACATTTGGACTACGTAATGCCTCACAGACCTTCCAACGGTTTATGCACAACGTGTTGCAGGACCTGGAATTTGTGTTCGTCTATATAGATGACATACTTATTGCTTCCACGACTTTCGGAGAGCATAAAAAACATTTGCAAATAGTTTTCGAACGACTGCTGGCCAACAACCTTACAATCAACGTGAAGAAATGCCAACTTGGTAAAGAAGAGGTACAATTTCTTGGCCACAAGATAACTGCGGACGGATTGATGCCGCTGGAATCTAGAGTATTTACCGTAAGGGACTTTCCGCAGCCTAAAACGGCAAATCAACTGAAAAAATTTTTGGGGATGGTTAATTATTACCGCCCATTCATAGCACAAGCAGCATCATGTCAGATAACACTGCAATCACTTATAACAGGAAACAAGAAAAATGATAAAACACCGGTGGTATGGACTGTGGAGACGCTGCGTGCATTTCAGGTATGCAAAGATCAATTGGCTGACGCAGCCTTACTAGCCTATATTTCTCCACAAGCGACTTTATCACTCTGCACAGACGCATCGGATACTGCGGTGGGGGCGGTGGCACATCAGCTGGTCGACGGTCGTCTTCAGCCATTAGGTTTTTTCTCAAAAAAACTAAATGCGGCGCAGAAAAATTATGCCACCTACGATCGTGAACTACTCACAATTTTTTTGGCGATTCAACATTTTCGATTTATGCTGGAAGGCCGTCCTTTTACAGTTCATACGGATCACAAGCCGCTTATTTTTGCGTTCTCGCAGAACACAGACAAAACACCGCCAAGACAAGCGCGTTAACTGGACTTCATTGGACAATTCACGACAGACATTCAGCACCTTCCTGATGTGCTCTCTAGAGTAAACGAAAGCAAAGAGTTGGATTTAGAATCATTAGCAGCTACCCAAACAATCGATCCAGAGCTTCAGGCATTACTAGAACACAACAATACATCATTGAATTTAAAGAAAACAGTTCTACTCAACTCATCGTCGTCAATATACTGCAACGTGAGTGGAGACAGGATTCGACCGTTCGTCCTAAAAGCATTACGAAGACACGTAATAGAAGAGCTGCATCAACTATCTCATCCAGTTCGCAGAGCAACAGCGAAATTAGTTTCTGATCGTTTTGTCTGGCCTTCAACGCAACAACAAATCGGCTTTGGAAACGTATGGGCCGATAGACCGTCGGTTTGAGCACATCAACATCGATATAATTGGTCCATTGCCCGTTTCAAAAGGGAATCGTTACTGCCTCACATGTATCGATAGATTTTCAAGATGGCCAACAGCAATCGCGATTCCTGACATCACAGCAGAAACCGTAGCAAAGGCGCTAATCGTTATTTGGAGTCCCCCTTCGAATAACGAGTGATCTAGGCCGACAGTTTGAATCCGCAGTTTTCTCGGGATTAATGCGCATCTTAGGCATAAAACACTTACGAACTACGGCTTACGACCCACAAGCCAACGGGTTGGTCGAGCGCTGGCACCGGACACTAAAAGCGGCAATTAAGTGTCATGAAAGCAATGACTGGAGCGAAACGTTGCCCCTCGTTCTCCTGGGCCTGCGAGCGACTTGGAAGGAGGACTTGCAAGCGAGTCCGGCAGAAATGCTTTTTGGCTCCCAACTGCGCATCCCGGGCGAATGTAATTGTAATTCCCAGTAAAAACGATGACAGCGAATCTGATTTTATAAAGGTCCTACGACGTAAAATGCAATCCTTGGCTAAATCATACACGGCCGGACACGGTGCGAAAGAAGTTTTTTTACAACCAGCATTGCAAGAAGCGTCACATGTATTTGTACGCGTGGATCGAGTGAGAGCCCCATTAGAACCACCTTATGAAGGCCCGTTTTCTGTTTTGGACAGACAAGAGAAATTCTTCGAACTGCGAATGGGACATAGAGAGGTGAACGTGTCTATTGACAGACTAAAAGCAGCATTTTTAGAATCACCATCGTCAACGCCGACCTTAGCCACGAGTCCCGAAGAAGAAGTTTCCGTCCCAGTGCAAGTGGAGTCTCACACCCCATTAGTGGAAGCGACCCGGTCAGGACGAACTGTGAGGATCCCAGCACAATTTCGATAGGTCTCTATCTAGCGGGGGAGCTCTGTGGCGGACTTATATAACAGCGTACCAGCCTCAGCCATTTATCGACTCGATAGAAGCCCTATCGATAAGTAACAAAAAAGCATCACGAGAAGACGTAGAAGAGACGCCAAAAAATATATATATACTAGGGTTCGGCTTATTTGCGAAAGTGCGAATTCTCAGGGTCTCATGGTCTCAAATTGTTCGTTTTGGTGTAAAACTTAAATTTGTAAAGTTTTAGCCCGATCGGAAAATGTTTAGAGGTGCCTTTCTCAACCAAAAGTTTGATATAGGCATTTTTTGGCTAAATGTTGTATTTTTTGGTTAAAATTCTGTTTTTTTTGTGAGGATTTAATATTTTAGGTCGCAAATTGCTCTAATCAACTTTATTTTAAGTAGTTCGTCTAGTTTTCTTTTCAAAATGCTTTCAACTATTCAAATTGGCTAAGAATTGGCGGATTTACCGCCTTTCATTGAGTATTTTCCAAGTATCGAATATCGATAACTCCAATCATTGTGTGAACACAAAATCTGTGCAACTCTTTTACAATTTTAACCGGGACTTAACGTGTAAAGCGTGTTTGAATCAAAATGTCCAAATCGCGTTCAAGTGATGTAATATTTTTACTTGGCCACGACTCTCCTCATATTCTGGGATCGCAGTTACCAAGCATAAGGCAAGTTATGCGTGTTTTCTTTTACAACCATAAGAAATTGAAGTTAACTGCGCGCAAAAACGCTGGACTCGCCGTGAAAGAAGCAGCCACGTTTTGGTCGAAAGCCCGAATCCCTATCCGCCAAGAATACCATTGTATTAATAAGTTGGAAAAACTTTTTGACGAGTGGAAAAACCTCAGCAAGAATAAAAACAAAACAACAGCCAAACAAGCGGCTTTCGTTGACAATTTGGACAACCTTTTTGATATTGCACATGCAAATGCAATGGATATGATGTCAATTGAAGAGGGTAAGAAATTCCTTGAAATGCAACGACAGAATGGACGTCAGGGTCATTTAGGTGGCTTAGATGCCTCACTGGCAGGCAAAGAAAGGCGGAAGGAAGCACGTGAAGAAAAGGAACGAGCTCGCAAGTGCAGAGAAACCATTCGTGTTGCTAATAGTGCAGACAAAGGTAGTCATGTTGATTTATTTTACGGGATCTTTAAATAATAACAAAGATTGTATTATAGATTGTATTAGATCTTCTGAAAGTGACAACAACAGTGATGCTTTGTCTGCTGTGCAAGAAGATATGGCCATTTCAAGTTTAGATTTAGAATTATCCCCTATAAAAAGAGGCAGGAAAAGCTTTTTAACATCCCGAGTTCTTTCATCGTTGGACAAATGGCAGATTTCCAATAATGCAGCTATGCATTTGATTTCTGCGGTTGTTGAAGCTTTGGGTCATGATGTCGACGAATACGCATTCAATACCAGAACTTTGCAGCGGCTGCGAGAAAATAATAAAAAAAAAATATCTGAGTCAGCGAAGAAAAGCTGTAAAGAATTGGTTTTTGATTTTTGATTGATTGATTTTTTTTGATTTTTTGCCTTTTAACTGTTAATTTTAGATGACTGCAGTGGTACATTGGGATGGAAAAATGCTCCCAGAATTGACTGGTCGATAAAAAGTCGAAAGAATATCAATTATAATATCATATTCTGACGGTGAACAACTTTTGGGAGTACCAAAAGTAGTTGCATCCACTGGCGTTGAAATATCTCGTGCAACCTTCAACATGCTAACAGAGTGGGGAATTTCGGATAAAATCGTTGCTGCATGTTTTGATACAACTGCATCCAATTCCGGAAGATTTAACGGTTCGGCAGTTTTGTTAGAACAGTTATTGGAACGCAGTTTACTTTATCTTCCATGCAGGCATCATATATGTGAATTATATTTACGAGCTGCTTTTGAATCATGTGCTGGATCTTCAAGCGTTAATGTGCCTCTGTTTGAACGATTTCAAATAGCATGGGCCAAAATTGACCAAAAACTCTTTAAATTTGGTATACAAAGAAAAGAATCAGATCATTGATTTCTGTCGATGTCAATTGAAAAAAGATCATGCACGTAATGACTACCGCGAACTTTTAGAGTTAACAATTCTCTTTTTGGGAATAGTTCCGGAAGGCCATAATTTCCGGCCGCCTGGCCCTATGCATCATGCTCGCTGGATGTCTAAGGCAATTTATACACTGAAGCTATACCTTTTTTGAGAAGTCTTGTGTCTGTTTTTATAGTGAAATTTAATGTACAATTGTGGTTTGGATCCCCGTTGGCCGTTGAAGCTCCTAATAGAGACTTTCAATTTATTCGGTCTATGTACAACTACAGAGAAATGGACGAGAGGATTTCAATGGCAGTGCTCAAAAAGACATGTGATCATTTATGGTACCTGGCAGACGAAAATATCACATTGGCCCTATTCGACGATAACGTTACTGTTGCAGAAAAACGAGAAATGGCACAGCGCCTATTAGCCTTTGCGGATGATACAGACAAGGATGAAAATTCCGTTAAGCGCATTAATTTAAAACTAGGAGATTTGTCAACTTTTGTTTCAAATAAATTATCTGATTTCATTACATCAAATAGTATTAAGTTTTTCGACCGGTTGAATGTATCGAAATCTTTTTTAGTCATAGATCCATCGAAGTGGCATGATCACGAAGACTTTAAAAATGCTGTTGAGATTCTACGAAAATTAAAAGTTGTTAATGATATTGCAGAGCGTGGCGTAAAACTAATGCAAGATTATAACAAGAAATTAACAACTAAAGAGCTCGAATATCAAAAATTATTGCAAGTTGTCAAAGAGTATACAAAGAAGTACCCATTTAGCAGTAAGAAATCGCTTAAAAATTAATTAAAAATAAATTCTTATATATTTTAGCATATAAAACTAAAATAAAGCTGATTAGAGCAATTTGCGACCTAAAATATTAAATGCTCACAAAAAAAACAGAATTTTGACCAAAAAATACAACATTTTAGCCAAAAAATGCCTATATCAAACTTTTGGTTGAGAAAGGCACCTCTAAACATTTTCCGATCGGGCTAAAACTTTACAAATTTAAGTTTTACACCAAAACGAACAATTTGAGACCATGAGACCTTTAATTTTCGAATTTTTTTTTTCCTCCATACAAATAAGCCGCTAGCCACTAGGGTTCCTTCTGCCTGTCTCTATGTATTCGTGGTACAGTAGATATTCAATATGTATGCATACTACAATAAGTTTAAATGTAAGTATACGCTGTCGACCTAAGCATTTCGGTTTATTATTAATTAAATAAAATTATCAGTTAATTATAAACGCATCGTGTTTATATTATATTAACTCCGATAGGACTATTAATATATTTTTAATAAAAATTTCTTGATTGTTACAATTTTGGTTAAGTTTTTCTCGGGTTGTGTTCCATATAATTAGTATGTTACGCTTAATGATTTGAATGAAAACGTTTTACGGTATTTTTGGAAGGTACACGTTGGTGTTTTGTGTTTGATTATACTAGCAATACAATGGTCTTTAATATTATTTTTTGTTTGTGTATTTATAACATTATTATTGTGTAGATAGAATTTGCCTTTTAAATTTTTGTTAATACTTTGTCCATTATTGTCTGGGTAAGGGGTGATAGGGAAAGTAGGCTGTTTAACAGTGTTTGTGGGAATATAAGACTTTAGAAAAATTTCGTAAGTACCTATATTACCAGGCAGAAGTTTTTATGTCCATTAAGTTTTTGTAGTTAACGTTACCAAGGATGTCGTGCTTAAGCAGTTTTGGATTGAATATTCTTAACCGGGTTAATTGTGAACCCATTTCGATGTCTTCAATGTACTCATTGAAATGTTCGATAAGTTTAAATATTAAAAGAGAGATTTTTTGTTCTTTTTTTATAGATTCTGAGTGGGTATTTATCATATGAATACCGTTATTAAGGTTATCAATAACGTGATTTAGACTGCTAATCTGAACGGTGATTTGGGATACTGATGAAATTTGGTTTTCAAAATTTTGTCTGTCGTCTTCGTCTAATGTACCGAAAATGTATTTATAAGTAGAGCCTACAAAGTTGAAGAGTCCTCGTTTATTGCGTTTTGTTATACGTATTCCGTATTGGGGGAATTGGGGGAAGGTATACAAGGTTAAGCTACTGACTCCGTTCAACTTGGTGGGCGCCAGTGTGATCCTTGTCCCTGCTTTCTTCAAGTCGACGCACTACCTCCACGCGGTTTTCCCTGGATTGTAACTTAGCAACCGCTGAGTTATAAACCAAAGTGCACGGCGGGATCCTAATCCTTAAATAAGGTTTTGGCGAAGGGCTTGATATCCACCCAAGGAAAACATCACATCAGTGAAGAATGTAAGAGGAGCCTCGGATAGATACCCGAAAAACGTTGACAACCACGGAAAATTCAAAAAGGATAATGATCTGAGAGTATGCACTTGGAATGTACGCACATTGTACAGGCCTGGTGCCACTCAACAACTAGTGGATACTCTCAGCAATTTGAAGGCTGACATTACAGCTATCCAGGAAATGCGATGGAACGGGAAGGGATGCATGAAGAAAACGAATTGTGACATATACTACAGCTGTTATACAGATAGGCGCGGGTTTGGTTGTGGATTCGTCGTAGGAGCCAGGCTACGGCACCGAGTCTCACAGTTTACACCTGTAAACGAGAGACTTGCGACGATTCGAGTAGCTGCCAGATTCTTTAACATCAGCCTCATCTGTGCACACGCACCAACGGAGGAGAAGGACGACGCCATCAAGGATGCTTTGTATACAGAACTCGACCGCGTGTATAGGCGCTGCCCGTCACCTGACATTAAGATCCTCCTCGGAGATTTTAATGCCAAAATCGGACGAGAAAGCATCTTTGAAGCAACCGTTGGACAGCATAGTCTACATGAGTCTACCTCGGCAAACGGGCTTAGACTTATAGGATTTGCCGCTGCGCACAATATGATAGTTAGCAGTACAAAATTCCGTCATCTCAATATCCACAAAGCAACCTGGCTGTCACCTGATCGTCTGACTTGCAACCAGATTGACCATGTTGTGATCGATGCAAGACATGCGTCTAGCATACTTAAAGTGAGATCGTGCCGGGGTCCTAACATCGACTCTGACCACTACCTTGTCGCAGCCAAGGTTCGCGCACGGTTGTGTGTCGCGAAAATCTCACGTTAAGGTATGCCAAGAAAGCTTGACATCGAAAAGCTGCAATCACAACAGCACAGGGATGCCTTCTCCGCTCGACTCTCAGGCCGACTTGGCCAGCACCCTCCAACGTCTATAAATACGTCAGATATATAGACGTGCATATCTACCGCTATTAATGCTTCTGCTGTGGAAATCCTTGGATTCCAATGATCAGGAGTGTCGGGAAGCGACTGCTGCAAAAAACGCTGCATACAGGCGGACGCTGCAAGCAGGAGCCACACGAGCAGTGGTGGATATTTATAGGACGCGGAGAAGAAATGAGAAGCGCCTTTTCAGGAGGAAGAATCAGGAATAGCAGGAGCGGGAATGATGCCCGCGACTTTTACCGGAGGGTCAAACGCATGACTCAAGGGTATAAGTCTGGATCGCTTGCCTGCAGGAGGGATGATGGAAATCTTGTCACAGATGCAGAGTACTGAGGTTATGAGGGATCACTTTGAAAGCCTTTTGGCTGGAGGAAACCAAGAGCCTGAAGAAGAAGATCCACTAACCCCAATCGAGGATGGTGTTGAAGTTCCCATCCCTAGCTATACGGAAGTCGAAGTCGCCATAAAACGACTTAAAAACAATAAAGCCGCGGGAGCGGACGGGCTACCAGCTGAACTGTTTAAGGCTGGAGGCGACGAGTTGTTAAGGAGCATGCACCAGCTCATTTGCAACGTATGGTTAGCGGAAAGCATGCCCAATGATTGGAACCTGAGTATGATCTGCCCCATTGTGAAGAAGGGTGATGCAACACAACGCACCAATTATCGTGGCATCAGTCTTCTTCCCGTCGCATACAAAGTTCTCACGAGCGTAATGTGTGAGCGACTTAAGCCATATGTTGAAGCATTGATCGGACCGTATCGATGCGGTTTTTGCCCTGGTCGGTCCACAGTCGACCAGATCTTCGAAAACTAGCGAAAACAAGAAAAAAGACATGCGTTCGTTTCAAAGTATAATTTGCGATTACTCCATTGCTTAGCCTAGCTTTACTATATTTTTTCTTTTTAATAAACTAACTTAATATAACACCGGCCCCGTTAAAGGCCTGTAAGGCTTCAAGCAACCGGTAATGGAGCCAGTTTATGAATGGCCCGTCTGTAAACTCGCCCTTCGCTGGTCCTAAGATCGACGACCCTGAGCATGCCGTCCTGCCCTGCTTGAGTTGCCACGATCCTGCCGAGGAGCCACTGTTGCGGAGGAAGGTTGTCTTCTGCGACGACGACGAGTGTGCCCTCTTTGAAGTTGGGCTGCTGCTGCTGCCACTTGCCCCGGATTTAAAGCCCCAGGACATATTCGCGGGACCATCGCTGCCAGAACATTTGCCTGACTGACGAGACAAGTCGCCTTCGCCGCAAGCAATTGAGACCCGTCTGGTCCGGGGTCCGGAGTGCTGGTGGGGCGAGAAGCGATGGTCCTTTGGGATTTTCCAGTCGCTGACGTTGACTGACTGGTCTGGGTGATACCCAGAAATTGATTTTAATACCCAAAAATCAAACGCAAACTGACTACCAGTTATTCGCGACTTCACCACCGTATGTATTTTATTCTTGACTTGAGAATTGGCTGCACCGACACAAATTCGACATTTTTTAGATTTGCATTTTACAATAGTGTGACCCTTTTTTAAACAATTTATGCATAACGATGCAGACTTTACAAACTCAAATCTCTGCATGACGGAGAGACGAGCGAACGGACTACAAGTTTCTATTAAGTGGTCATTTGAATAGTAACTGCATGTCTGATTGGTGCTAGTTGAAGAGCAGGCAAATTAACTTTAATTATGCTACCTGTTTGGAACTACTTTTTCCGATTTTAGCTTTGTCGATTCTTCAGCAGTTAGATGCTGGTATCGACGGTTCAATACCCTTTCAAAATCGGACCACAAAGGTAATTTGTCATTATCTAGCTGCTCTTCCCATTTTTGTTTAGTCACATTATCTACTCTATTTAGTACCAAATGAATCAGCATTGCATTCGCTAGTCATCGCCTATCGATAACAATGAATCGGATTTGCAGATTGCTGATTCATTTTAGGAAGACTAAACAATGATGAGATATTGTTCATAAAGATAAGGCATTCGTTATCGTAGACTCTCCCCGTAGGCTTTCCATTGCTCTCGGTGACTTGGAATGCCTTAATCGTTCCCAAGGCATCACCAGAGAGACAGGAGATCAGATGGTTAAACTTTTCGATGGATGGAATACTCTTATCATTATGAACAAGAGTATCGAATAATCCCATAAAATTCTTGAACTCAGAGTAATTGCCGCTGAATTAAGGTAATGCCAAATTAGGGAGTCGACCTCGATTTGGTGCCATCGGAGCCGAAACTTTTTCTTTTGTTTCGCTCGATGACTTCACGGCTGAAAGAAGCGACATAATTCTCGCTTTAGTCGTGATTGACAATTCCTCCAACTCTGCTCAAAACTCATCATCTTCATCAAGGCTTTCAATTTGTTCTTGAAGTTCGGTTGCCTTGACAATAGCTTCGGACAAAAGTTGAAGCCTGCACTCAAGCTCGGAGACGTTTAGTGGTATAGTACCAGTTTCTAGACGCTGTTCTACCCGGCGAATGCTCTTAACATATACTCGTAACCTTTTCTAAGGTCGTCAATAGACGTCCGACTCACTTTTGGCTTTTCTTGTTCCATTTTAATGGACGAAAACGAGAAAGTATGTGTTTTTTATTGTATAATACAATAAATGACGAAAACAAATATACTTGATTATTGTCGAAGCACTAGTTATCAAACAAATAATTCGTTGCAAGTGATACCGAAAAAGAGTTATACCCGACCAAAAATAGGGTATGCGTATTACTTGCCGTTTTGAGTTCAAGCGCGCAAACAAAATTGACAACAACAATGCTAGTGAGCGGGTGACGTGCGAAAGCGAAAACGAAAAAATCACCGCTGTAGCTTGCTGAGTAAATGTGCGTATGTATGTACGCAGCTAGAAGTGCAGCTGGCGGACGAACGAATGGGAGAGCAAGAAACGAAAAATTCGCCGCTGCAGCTGGTATACACGTAGGTGTGTATGTATGTATATATGTACAATACAATTGCTTCAACTTAGCAAATTATTATTTGCAATCGAATTATGGACGAAAGATTGTGAGAGGGGGCGACAGTGGAACATAAACAACAACAAACAATTGCATCCAATAGCAGTTCAAATATATATGTATAAGAATTTAACTACGATGCCTGTCTGTATATATGTATATACGCATATGTTGGATATGTGGCGTATATACATGTATGCAAATAAGCTCAACTACATATATTATAGTGTACGTATGTGCCAAGAGTTAAAAGCGAAATGCTAAAACCAATTTAAAAACGCTTCCAATTTTTCGCACAAATACCTGGGGCTCTGGAACGGGTTGACCGGCTGCTACTTTCCTCTTCTCTTGCAGCAATTGCAGGGTATCCCTCGAAGACTTGCAGGAACACAAATAAGAATTATAACGCGACCGACGCGTATAATTTGTTCTAATCCACTCACGAATCGAAGGCAATTATTTTTAGCTTATTAAGTTTAATTAAGCACTGTGCAATTGATTCACTTGGTACACTGTATGTGTTTATTTGCACTTTTATGTATCACTGTCACTCTCTTTAAAAAATAAATGCCTTTTATTACAGTCCACTCGGGGGCGCCATGAAAATTAAGATGAGTTTATCTAATTAAAGTATTTTACCGAAAACTTTGGGTGGCTGTAATGAAGTGGCGCTGGTCACTGGTTGTTTTCGGTTTTTTTTTTGGTTTCTTGTAATTTCAGCATTTGAACATAACGTTCCATGGTACTCCCCTTTAAGTAGGCACCATTAAGGTACCCCCCTTTAAGGAGGCACCGTTTAGGCATTGACACCTTGACCGAGCTTTTGGGGCTCAGCTGAGCGCAATCAGAATGCATCAGTGGGTAGTGTTTGCTTCGTTAAGTAGGTCGATCTATCGGGTAACATGTGTCGGTTCGTTCTTTTTCACTGGAGCTGCCGAAGAACACAGACGTGTTTGATATTTTTGTTCACTGGTGCCAACCACGAGGAGGATTTTCATTATTATTAAATATAATAATATTTAATATATCTCAGCAATATTAAGTGAGTATTGCAGAAAAACAAGCCTATAACAAAATTCTAATTGGTGAATTTTACCCATTGATTAAGATTGCCGAGATTTTGGACGATTAAGGTAACCTCGTGGATTGGCTGGAAAAACAAAAAAACAAAGGTTCTCTGGATAACTGGTGCCAGATTCAGGTAAATTGGGAAGAATAAATAATTATCTTGCAGAATCTAATAAATAATATATTTATTCAGATTCTGGCACCTTGTGCTACCCAAAGTTTGGAGCACCTCATTCTTCAAGCGGATTCGTCCAGGAGAGCCCTAGAGTGGCGTGATGGGAAGCGCATGAAAACTAAAATATCACAGTGATTGCCCTAAATAATTTAATGAAAACTAAAATATTACAGTGATTGCCCTAAATAAGTTAAGGAAAACTAAAATATCACAGTGATTGCCCTAAATAAGTTAATGATAGCTAAAATATCACAGTGATTGCCCTAAATAAGTTAATGAAAACTAAAATATCACAGTGATGGCCTTAAATAAGTTATTGGAAATTATACTATCACAGTGATTGCCTTTAATAAGATCATACAAACTATAATATCACAGTGATTATCCTAACTAAAATATTTGTTAATTATTCTAAATTATATTATAAAAGCTCAAAAATTTAGTTGTTAAAAAAAATAGAGTCAATGGTGCGAATAAATCTATATAAATATCGCTAGTTGACAATAATTTTTGTTTTCATTTTTTTTCTCTGCCTATCTGCAAATGACCATAAAAAGGTAATTCTAACGAAAAACAAGTGACCTAATCAAATACCCAGAAAAATAATCATTAGTGACAAACGAAATAAACTAAAATGCAAACATCTATACCCACACACATAAAATTACACCACACCACTGAAGACTTTCGTCGATGAAAAACAACAAACTGTGAGTGATTCTTATTAATTATTGTTTGGCTATTTATTCCTTTATTTTGTTTTACACTTTTGTTGATTTTGGGAGTTACTGCTCTTCAAGCCTGTACTCTTTTAAATTTTGAATTAAGCTATTTATGTAGCTCTTAGATTTCTTTTAAATCTAACTTAGTTTATTATTTTTGATTTTAATCGAATTTTCAATTTATTTTACTCATATTTGAGTTTAATTAATTATTTTTGAGTTTGATTTTTCTTTAAATTCCTAATTTTTTTTGTATTATCGTTTTGAATTCTGATAATTTGCCCTTCTTTGGTCTATTTAATTTTGCATGATTTTTAATTTTTATTTACATCTACTATTTATGTAATATAATCTAATAATTTATGTATTATAACTGAGCCTATATATATATATATGTATCTATTCGCAACCAATGACAAATGAATGAACAAATAAATAAATAAGATACCGCCTTGTAATAAATGAAAATTAAAATTAGTACTAAGATATACCCTCTTACCCTTAACTAGAAATCGAAAGAAAAAGTATACATTACATAAAGATTATGTTAATGAAATGGTTAGGAAAGGCATTAATATTTTAAGGAATAAATTGATTTAAAATGAATTTAGCTTAAATCACTATTGTTTTCGGGAGTCATGGAGGATGGATATGAGGCAACTATGCATTGAAAAATAGTGGTCTAAAGGGATCGCCGAAAACAATAGTGATTTAAGCCAAACTCATTATACCCTTCGACCATTAAAAATGGTCAAAAAAGGGTATACTATCTTTGTGCAAATGTATGTAACAGGCAGAAGGAGGCGTCGGAGACCCCATAAAGTATATATATTCTTGCTCAGGATCACAAGCCGAGTCGATTGAGCCATGTCTGTCTGTCTGTCCGTCTGTCTGTGTGAACGCACAGATCTCAGCTATTATAAAAGCTAGAGTTACCAAATTTGGCAGAAAGACTCCTGTGTATTATGAGCTGATCAAGTTTATTTCAAATGTTAAGGTGCCACGCCCACCGCCCCCGCAAATCAATAATTTAATTTTTGAACTTAATTTGTTAGCGCTGTATAAAAGATACAACTTTCTGACTTTAACATATACTAGCTGAATGAAATATCTACGTACACTCCAAATTGCAACCCGATCGGACAATAAACACAGAAGTTTTTTAAGAAAGTATGTGCATAAAACCAAGTGCGTGTATCAGCTAACAAGGGAGGCGGGCGAGCGCAAAGCGCGAGCACCATCTGTCGGCAATGATTTAAAAGCATATGCATATGTATATGTGTACATACATAGGAACGTAGGTCGAAGGGTATCCCACTGTCGCGTGCAGCGCGACTGTGGCTTTTTCTATTTTTTTTATATAGGTTATTATTGGTTTGAGCCTGAGTTAAAATGGTTAGGTTTCATTTACCCACCCCATTGCCGACACACATGAGCAGGAGACCAGCGCGTGCTTACGTACCGTCAACTAAATAACATCTGTTCACTCGTCATACGTTGTATGCTACAAATTAATAATAATAATAAATAAATTGGCGCCCAACCGTGAGGGCCTTGATCCGGCAGGGTCCGAATTAAATAAAATAAATAGTCGTTTCCATCTTCGACTAGTGCGACATCGATAGAATCTGAAATTTTCCCTATTTGTTAAAAATATTTGAAGTTTTTAAATTAATTAGCGGTAAAAAGCCTTCAGGTGTTATATATATTTCTAGTAGTTGGATCTTGTGTGCTAGAGTTTATAGCTATAACTTGCCACTACTGGAAAAAAATATTTCACTGAAAAGTTTGAAAAGGGTTGGTTGGATTTAGCAAAGCAAAGAGTATATAGCACAGCTAACCACTAATAAATTCGTTTTGGTGAAGTTTCTCTGAAATGTCATTGTGGATAAGTGATTGATTGAATCAATATCACTTCCAGGACAATTCAAAATCCCTTCTTTTTCCTTGGAGCGTTGGAGTCCTATGAATAGTTGAATTAACTAAGTTTATTACTATATGGTTTGCCCGCTTATAAAGAAATTATTTCTCTCATAACTGGAATTCATGACTCCTGAAATGTTTTTCTTATGATTATATCTTTGATTACATTTTTTTTTATTTTTTGATTACTTTATTATTTTTTTTCTGTTGCGATTCTTTTCTTATATATCGATTCAATGACGCTTACAAATAGCGTACGACTTTACGAATCGGTTAAATTATTTTTTTGAGCCGAAGTTTGGAAAACATTGTTGACGTGACGTGCTTTATTTGCTTAAAGGAGATTGAATATACAGGTCAACTGTTGACCACTAGTTGCGGTCACACCTTTCACTGGGTTAGCTTTAACACCAAAGTATCTAACCGCGAGCGTTGTCCCGTGTGAAAATCTTCCTTGCAAACGTCACTGCTCAATTTAACGGTTAACACCGACACCCATCAGTCCACGCAAAGTTTACCTGACGCTGCTATGCCACGCACTCGTAATCAGCAAAGACTGGATGAGCAAGAGAGCGACAACATGGCTCAAGAAGAACCAAATGCTGGAGCCTCAGTGCATTTACATGCGTCTCAACAAGTTTTGATTGATGCCATAACTGCGTCAGCTGCGAGACAAACTGAGATGTTGGCAGCAGTTTTTCAAAGCAGCATTTAAGGCATGGTGACAGCCTTGTCAAATAACCTCAGGCTTGACACTCCAGCGTTGCCCCTTTCGAGTGAAGTACCGCCTCAATTGCCTAGGAGTCCAATTAGTCAAACGAGGATCTCTCCTACCGACTCCGTTATTCTGCTGGATAGTGTTAGCCAAATAATAGGCAGTTGGAAACTTAAGATTTCGGGAAGATCTGGGTTGAGCGTCGAAGATTTCCTTTATCGGGTGGAAGCATTGACAAACCAGTCCTTAGAAGGAAATTTCGCTCTATTGATGAGCCACATAAGCACCTTATTTGAAGGCTGTGCCAGTGACTGGTATTGGCGTTACCATAGGAGAATGCCTAATGTCACTTGGGCTGCCTTATGCGATGCATTGCGTTTAAAGAAGAACGCTCTGATGTAAGCATTAGAGCCGAAATACATCAGAGGAAGCAAAAAGAAGGCGAATCTTTTGATGAGTTTTACGAAGTTTTATCAGATTCAGCGTTACTGGAATCGATTCGATTGAATCTATTACCGGAGATACAGCCTGAGTTGCTATATCAAGTGATAAGCACCGTTCCTCAGCTTCGACATATAATTCGTACCAGAGAAGCCTTTATGCCGGCTCCGCGCCGTCTGGTGCATGAAGTGGCGGTGGCAGCCGAAAATGAGTCAGAGGAAGACGAAGCGGAGTTAGCAGCAGTTAACATATCCTGCTGGAATTGTGGTAAAGTTCGCCACCGCTACCAAGATTGTATGACCGAGCGTAAAGTTTTCTGCTACGGTTTTGGCAAAGCAGACACTTATCGGCCATCTTGTCCTCAGTGTTGCACTCCAAAAAACGGTCAAGCGCGTGCACCTTGGAAAGGAGCACGCAAACCGATGATTTCGAGGGCGGCCAACACCGAATAACCGAGTGTTCTACTCAAACTCCACCTGAATATACTAATTTACCTGACATGTCCTTATCACAGCCTATTACTACGTCCACTTATTTTTCTTTCTCTAAAACGGTATCTCGTTCGACTCAGCGCCTTAATACCTTTTATGATCTAATTCAGATTGAAAACAATCTGGCGGGGCTCGGAGCGCTTGATGTAAGGCCGTACGCTAGAGTCTCTGTATTAGGTCGATCAGTATCCGGTCTTATGGATACTGGTGCTTCAATCAGCTGCATTGGCGGAAGGTTAGCGGCCGATATCTTAAAGGAAGAAATCCATTTAAATCCTATAACTTCGAACGTTCAGACGGCGGATGGCAAGTCCTAAGAAATTCTGGGGAAAATCCACACCTCCATTGAGTACAACGGAGATACCAAACCGTTCACGTTCTTTATTGTGCCTTCACTGAAGCAATCGCTTTATTTAGGCATCGACTTCTGGACCACATTTCAGTTGTTGCCTCAAGGTTTAGGGACAGATGGTGAGAATGAGCACCTTGCAACAATTGACCGCAACGTGTTCTGTTTGCTAACCGAAAATCAGTAGAAATCGCTAGAAGACACCATAAAAAGGTTCCCTTCTTTTACGGACAAAGGCTTAGGAAGGACCACTCTGCTGTTCCACTCGATCGATGTTGGCGATGCTGTGCCTATCAAGCAGAGACACTATCCAGTGTCAACTGCGATTGAACAGATGATGTTCGAAGAACTCGATCGAATGCTGGCTTTAGGAGTTATAGAGGAGTCCGATAGCTCGTGGTCTCTCCAGTGGTATTGGTACGAAAACCTGGAAAAGTCCGTCTGTGTCTATCCGATGCCAATTATTCATGGTCTCTTGAGTCGTCTCCCAAACGCCGAATATATAACAAGCCTGGACTTAAAAGATGCCTATTGGCAAATTCCTCTCGATCCTTCGTCAAGGGATAAAACGGCGTTCTCAGTACCTGGTAGGCCACTCTACCAATTTACAGTATGCTTTTTGGCCTTTTGGCCTCACCAATGCCCCTTCGACCATGTCCAAGCTAATGGACCGTACAATTCCTGCTTGCTTAAAGCATGAAGTCTTTATTTACCTCGACGATCTTCTGATAGTTTCGGACACGTTTGATCGACATCTAGAGGTTCTAAAAGACATAGCCTTATGTTTAGAGAACGCTGGTCTTACAATCAACGTTTAATAAAGCAAATTTTGCATGCGAGAGGTAGGGTACTTAAGGCATATTATTGGAAACGGCACCATTGCCATGGATCCCGATAAAATATCGGCAATTATGGAATATCCACCGCCACGGTCCGTTAAACAACTACGCAGATTCCTTGGTATGACTGGGTGGTACCAAAAGTTTATTAAAAAGTATGCTTCCCTTGCTACATCCTTAACGGATGCTCTGAAGGGAAAACAAAAGTTCCTATGGTCTGAAGTAGCCAACGAAGCGTTCAATGAGCTAAAGTAGGCGATGATTACTGCACCAGTGTTGCACACA
The DNA here is from genome assembly GCA_018904025.1 of Zaprionus vittiger. Lineage (NCBI taxonomy): Eukaryota > Metazoa > Arthropoda > Insecta > Diptera > Drosophilidae > Zaprionus > Zaprionus vittiger. Next base: position 39,697 of record JAEIFQ010001103.1, read on the forward strand.
CCTGATTTTTTTGGCGGAGTGCTGATGCAGTTGACTGATAGTGGGGAGGAAGTTCCGATTTCCTATATGTCGAAGAAACTTAACCCGTGTCAGCGTAACTACTCAGTAACCGAAAAGGAATGTTTGGCAGCTATTTTGTGCATCCAGAAATTCCGTGCTTATGTCGAAGGACAGTCGTTCACGGTTATAACCGATCACGCGTCCTTAAAGTGGCTTATGTCCAAATCGGACCTTAGTAGTCGATTGGCTAGGTGGGCCTTAAAACTACAAGGATATGATTTTCAGATTCAACATCGAAGAGGCCAACAGAATATTGTGCCTGATGCTCTGTCCCGTGTCTTTACTGAGGATCTTTCCGCACTTGACCATGGCATGGGTGTTGACTTGCAGTTGCCTCAATTTCACTCACAAGAGTATCAAACTCTTAAAGAAGAGGTCCAACGGAGCTTGTCTACTTCTTCCGAAATTAAAGTTATTGATGGGTTTATTTTTCGATGAGCCGAACATGCGGCTAATGAACAATTAGCGGATGACACTATTTGGAAGCTGTGGATTCCTTTGGAACTCGTTCCTGTCGTTTTGCAATGGGCACATACAGATAATTTAGCGGCACATGGCGGGATTAATAAAATATTAGAACGTATCCGTCGAAATTATTTTTGGCCGAACTTAGTGACAGATGTGAGAAGGTACGTGAATCAGTGCGAAATTTGTAAAAGCACGAAACATCCGAACCAAACTATCAGGCCACCATTAGCTAAAACAAAAGAGAGCCATAGGTTTTTTCAAAAACTTTATGTGGATTACCTGGGACCATATCCACGCTCTAAAACCGGTAATATTGGTATTTTTATTGTCCTCGACCACTTCACCAAATTCCCGTTCTTAAAAGACGTGAAAAAGTTTTCCGTCGATGCAATTTTGCCATATATAGAGGAGGAGCTGTTTCATTGTGTTTACGTCGAAACGTAGCCGCCGAGAAGTAGGCAGCATTTCGGCGTAAACAGTGCGAGAAGTCACCAAGGGCTCTCGTACTCTTTTATCCAGATTATGTTAAGTTAGGCTTAAGCAAAATATGTAACATGTACATAGAGACAGTTGAAAATTATAAGTGAAGTGAATACCACGCGCCCCAAGTTGTTTCTTTATTCCGATTTGTTTTCGCGTCGGAGTTCTTTTTTCACAGCATTTTTTACCCTCGTCTACGATCCCCCCAAGAAGGAAGATCTTCTTGCCGCCACCACATTCAGTGGTCCTTCGAGCCGGACATATATACATAGTTGGACACCACGTCGCTGGATTTTCATCCCCTCGCTCCGCTCGAACCACGATCATCGGCATCTCGTCAGGATCCCCCACAGATAAGTACTAAATATTTACTTATTTTATGCGGCAGAGGACTGTGTGTAATTGTTCCTTTGTGAAGAGAAAGATTTTTCTTCTTTCTCCTAACCTCGCAATGCCACATATATGTATGTACCTTCTCCTACCATTTTCTAACGATCAAAGGTACATACACTTTCCATACTAACTTTAAATTGTATGTTAATATATGTGTAATAAATATGAACATACTTATTACATACTTACGTTGCTCATTAGTACATTGCCAAGGTCCGCACCTCAAGTGGCAATTGTACCTCCAAATCTAACACCAAAAAAAGATAACACTGTATTCCTTTTACATTTATTAAATTTATTTATTAACATATATATTTTGACCGGCAGCAATATTTCGGCTGCACCGGCACAACACACACAAATATTTATATAATATTAACACATACATATATTCTTATATTAAAATTCTTAAACTAACACACATATTCTATTTTAAAAAGCATTTAATTAATTGCACAACTGTATTTAATAATACAAAGAAATATTTTATTATTTCTTTGTTTACCTTTTCACCTAGTGATCGCAGTTTGCCTTAGTGATCGCAGTTCGATCACAATCGACCGACCGCCACTTTTTTCTATTCACTCAGTGTTATCGTTCCAGGGCTGCACTAGCTCAAATATTAAAATATCACTTGGTGGGCAACCGTGACTTTTAAAGTCACTTATTTGTTGCATTCTGCGAATCGGCTGTGTTCATTTCGAGTGTCGATAGACATATATCGATGAACACAGCCGCCCTGGTACGAGCAACATCTGCTTGCGGAGCAAGCAGTGCGAGCCTAAGCGAGGCCTTGGGTCTGTTAACAGCCAGATCGGTCGCTGACCCAAGGTTCCCGTTGCAGGCAAGCGCCGTTTGAACCGTCGGCAGATGCCCGAATGCCCAGGCATATGACCGCCAGCTTACTTTTCAAGGGCGGCCGACTCCTCAGTTACCTTTGAGCGAGCGGTCGGCGCAGAGTTATATTCTGCAGAATTGTAAAGTGCGTGTATTAGATTTTTATTTAAAGTCATTATTTACATTTAATAAAATATATTTTGTGTGTGTGCAGACGCAGCGTTCCCTGGACCTCTCACCTCTAACAACGTACCTACTCTGGTGAGTCCGGTCCATCTAGGGATCTGCCAGGGCCCAATTGTCCCGCCAAGCCTGACCATCCGGCAACGACTCCCGTTCTGCGGCTGACTGGTGCCACGCCAGCAGCCGCATTCTTTTCCGGTCCGCTAGAGGCTAGTGCACCTCCTGTGCAGGACGACCACGAGTGCCGGCAGAATCTGCAGCGCGAGCAGCTGCGTCAATTCTGCATTTTGGCCAGCAGGCCAGATCTGCAGCAGTAGCAGCCACAGCAGCAGCCACATCGCTAGCAGAACATCCATCTAGGCTGCTTTAGGCCTGTCCTTGCCTGCCGCCATAGGCATATAACTCTCCTGCCTGGCGGCATACGCCACACGCATGACCTGAAACACCCGATAATGTCCCTTTAGTTTTAATTCCATAGATATATAAATTGTTATTAATTTAAGTTGCGTTAGTTAGTTTTGTCTTACATGTTAGGTCCACGTGGGTAGGCTGAAATGAATAGAATAGGATACAACAAAAAAAAGTATAAAATATAAAAGGAAATGATTTGCTAATTACCTTTTTTAGGGGAGATGGGGCGGGCTTAGTTGCTCAGGAACGGGCTCGCCGACTTGGGTGATGCTCCGAAACTCCAGAGCAGGAGCATCACATGGTTGGGTGGGTGCGCGGTGACTTGGCTGTCACCAATGGAAGTTGTTGTTGTTTGGTTGTCCCCGTAGAGTAGTTATTGTGCCTGTAAACAAATTGAATTGCGTTAAAATATGTTGAATATGTATTTTATGTGCATTTTTGTTTGTTTACCTTTCGTCAGTGATGCGTCTTTTGTGTAAATACCGATGAGTATCGATATTTTGGTGCGGATTGCAGGGCTGGAGGAAAAACCCCTCCCCAAGTGCTGCTGAGCTAGCTGGCGCGGCCCTACCGAGAAAAAGCAGTCCGTAACATATTATTCCTTTATCGTCTCATTGTGCACTGTGTTGTGGTATTACAAAGCACTGCAACATTGCAATAAATTATCGAATATATTTTCCTCCGTCTGAGAAAATATATCCTAATAATAAATAATTATTTATTTATTTTTCACAATATAATTTATTATTTGTAAATAAATTATATTGCGTCTTTTTCTCAGAATTTCACGCTGAGTATAATAATTGTCTCGATAATTATTATTACTCAATAAAATATATCGATATATATAAAATAATATTTATATTATTTTTTTTGCAACGTCTTTCCAAAAAGTGTTGCCTTGTAATCTACCAACATATTCCACGCTCAACCAGATTCGATAAAGTTTCCGATCGATTTGTTTAATATTCTTGTTTAGTGTTTAAACAAAAATTCTGTTCGTCCAATTTTCTACGCTCTTCTCTTTCACGTTTCTGCTTCCGTCACCAGCTTCAATTGCATTTTTCTCGCTTTTTTGAAAGCCTGTTATGCCAATTGACAGTAAAGACACCAAGAAACACCTTGTTGTACCCACGACTAAGCACAGACGCTCCAGCTCTCTTCCAAGTTCCCTTCTTGGTAGAACACCTTCTCCCGCCACATTGCGGAAAGTTTTAACTCCGGCCACATCTAAGGTTAGTCCGGTGCCAAAAATTTCGGTGCACACTCCTCCAGTTACTTGCTCAGTTGGTCATCAAATCTCACTGGCAATAAAAATGGCACTCCAAGAGTTCATTAACGCTTCTGATAAGCTCACGCAGTTCGAAGCTAGGATTAAAAATTCTCCTACATCCTCACTTCACACTCACAGAGTGCGTCTTGAGCAGCTTCGCTCCATATGGACTGCCATAGAACTCAAGTATGAGCTCTGTTCCAACGCATTGTCTCAAACGGAGACGAATGCTGCGGACAAGATCGCCATGCAAATGCGGTATGACCACTGCTACTCCATATACGAGGAAACTGCCTCTCAGTTAAATGAGAGGATAGAGACTGCAACGGCTCCCACTCCAGCACCTGCAACAGCACAAGTAGCCTTCCACCCACGAAGCTACCGGTCACCACCTTTCGATGCTGAAGTTTTTAGCGGTGATTACCTTAAATGCCCAACTTTCCGTGATCTCTTCACAGCGGTCTACATTTCCGATCCCGGCCTAAGTCAGATCGAGAAATTATTCCATCTAAATGCGAAGACCAGCGGAGAAGCGAAGGCAATCGTATCCCAATCCCCTCTCACGAATGAGGGTTTCTCGTCTGCTTGGAAGAACTTGACGGAAAGGTTTGAAAATAAGAGGCTGTTAGTCAACAGCTAACTTAAACTCCTTTTCAACCTTCCGTCAGTTCCTCACGAGTCTGGAGCCGCCGTCCAAGTCCTTCAAAGCACTATCCAAAGTTGCTTAACGGCTCTAGACCACTCCAAAATCAGCACAGAGAACTGGGATTGCCTTCTTGTCTTCCTATGCTCGTCTAAACTTCCAAGGCTGACGTTGTCACTTTGGGAGCAGTCAGTACAAAACAAGGCTGAAATTCCGTCGTGGAAGGAAATGTCCGATTTCCTTTCAGAGCGCTATCGCACATTGGAAGCGATGGAGGACGTACAACCTAGTACAAGCGCACAGACAAGTCCAAAATCTGCTCGAAAAGAGCCTTCTACGAGGAAGGTCAACTCTTTTGAGACAAAGGTTGTAGGCAAACCACAAACCTGCAAACTTTGCTCAAAGGAGAACCATCCTATACGTCTGTGTCCGCGCTTTCTCCAAATGGCTGTTGATGAAAGGTCCAATTTCATCAAACAGCAGAAGTTGTGTCTGAACTGCTTTGCAAGAGGACATATCCTTAAAGATTGCACGAGTCAACATAACTGTTTTACGTGCAAGGGTCGCCACAATACACTCCTGCATCGTGGCACCCCTCCTACTGCGCCCTCTTCAGCAGATTCTACACCAACTCCCAATTCTAATATACAGTCCACTCCTTCAACGACTAGTATTCAAAATTACTTCACGGCGAACACACAAGGTGTTCTTCTTGGCACTGCTCTTATAAATGTTTGCCATTTGGGCATGACTTATAAGGCACGTGCACTGATCGATCCAGGATCAGAGGCTACGTTCATTTCCGAACGGATGTTTAACATCATACAGCCCTCCTACCAAACCGTGCAAGTTCAAGTAGCTGGCTTAAATCAAGCCATCTCAGCCAATCCACAAAAGTTGTGCCACTTCCAGATTGGCTCCCCGATCATTCCCAGGTTACAGATAAAAACTGAAGCCTTTGTTCTTCCCCAATTGGCAGGTAACCTTCCATCCTACTCAATTTCCAAGGATCTTTTGAAGGACCTGCCAAACCTCCAACTCGCTGATCCGCATTTCCACCAGAGCTCTCAGATAGACGTGCTCCTAGGAGCCGATATTCTCCCATCCATCATGAAGAGTGGCTCTGTATCCAAAGTTTGTGGAACTTTGCTCGGTCAAGAGACCATATTCGGCTGGGTCCTCACTGGACCAGTATCCAAGTCGAATCTTACGACCATTTCCTCCTTTACAACGAGGATCAAGATCAGCACAGAACAAAGGCTTGATGATCTTCTCACCAAGTTTCCGGTTGCGGAAGATCCACCAGCCAAGCTGGTAAAAGTTTGTAATTCAGAGTGTGAAAACAACAGGAGTATTTAGATTTAGGCCATATGAGGCCAGTCTCTCCAAGTAACGACTACAACATTACGAAAGTTTGCGTTGTTTTCAACGCCTCCAGTCCGTCCTCCAATGGAAAGAACTTAAACTCCGATCTGACCGATTTCCTCGAACTAGAGGAAACGAGCTTAGCAAAGACTCTAAGTATACGCTGGCAAGCAAATACGGACGAGTTTCTCTTTGCCCCCTCAGAAGTTATATATATATATAAGTTATATATATATATCCCATTTATATATATTATATTTACATATATATACACATATAATATATATATTTTGAATCCACCTTGTTTCCAGATTAGTGAGATGGCACACCAAAGGCACACACACCAGCAAAGCCCAAAGGAGTGAACTCCTTTCGATGCCGAGTCTGCAGAGGAGTCCACGCCCTCAAGAAGTGCCAACGATTCCTGCGTCTGACTGCGGAGAAGCGTCTTCGGGCAGTATTGATCAACAAATACTGCCCGAACTGTCTTGCCCATGAACATTCTAAGGGTTCATGTCGCAGTGGCGGCACTTGTCGCACATGCGGCGAGGGCCACCACACGCTTCTCCACCTTCCACTCACCTCTCAACCCGAGAAGCAGACCGCTTCGCCATCCGTACCGCCTCTTCCACCTTCGGAGTCCCTGGCGACATCCCCTTCTGTGGCGATCAGCATGATGCCGACCGCCATAGTAAACCTGGACACGGACGGCAAAATTTTCGAGGTGCGCGTGCTGTTGGACGCTTGCAGTCCATATAGCCGCATGCCCACCTCATTGGCACAGGCCTTTGGCCTTTCCGCCGAAAATGGGTTTTGCCGCGCCTTGTTTAGGTCAAGGGCGTCGCCAGAGTTCTCCATCCTAGTGACTCTGAAGATGGAAGATGTGCAAATCAGGACTCCGGCACAAAGGGTAAATAAGGAGCTCCAAACCAGCTATCCGGGCATTACGCTGGCGGACTCTCGGTGCCATGTGCCCAGCAGAGTCTCCATTGTTCTGGGGGCCGACGTCTACGGAGACGTACTCCTTCCAGGGCTGGTTCCATCCCACGGTGGACTACCGTTGGCCCAGAACACTCTGTTCGGCTGGGTACTTTCCGGTGTCTTCAAGACATAGTCCGCCAGCGCCCCTCAAGCCCCTCCAGCGGCCCCCAAAAAGATCCCGACCCCATCTATTTGCAATAGTATTGCAAGGCGGGCGGGATGTTTACGTCGAAACGTAGCCGCCGAGAAGTAGGCAGCATTTCGGCGTAAACAGTGCAGTGTTTCGGACAATGTGGGTTACAATTTAAATCAAATGCCTTTAATACCGTATTACAAAAATATGGCGTTCATCATGCCTACACGGCATCTTATGCTCCTCAAGGAAATGCCTCCGAACGGGCAAATACATACATAAGCCCAGACCAAGATAATTGGGATGAAAATCTAATCCGTCGAAATTTTCAGCAAAGTAATTTTGCAAAAGGTTTCGGTGATCTATCGGTAACATGTGTTGGTTCGTTCTTTAGGCCATGGATTTTAAAAAAATTCATGGTCTATTGTGTTTGTCTCCGACCCCATAAACTATATATATTCTGAATCAGTATCAGTAGCCGAGTCGATTGAGCCATGTCTGTCTGTCTGTATAAACACCTGGATCTCAGAAACTATAAGAGCTAGAGTCATCAAATTTTGCGACAACATACATATATATTGCAGTGTCTCAAAGTTTTTGTAAAATTTGGACACGCCCCTTTCCGCCTCTGTAAATCAGTAAGAACTATTTAACAACTACAATATTAGCTCAACAACCAAAGTTGTATATCTTACATGACAAATACCTTGCCACGGGCGTTATGTTTTCCATTAATTCGGACTATTAATAAGTGAGATATGATACGAATTAAACTCACTTTGGACATATATACTTAAGCAGACCCAATTTACGCAAGCATACCGAAGTTCAAATGTAACGTCAGACACACAGCATTTTAAACTTTTTATTTGCATTGTATGGTAACCTTACCCTAGTCAGCAACTCTATTGCGAGTTCGCTGGCCAACTGGCGGGTCACAGACGAAGCCACTTTGTCGGACCATCAGCACATCAGGTTCGACTCGTTGATCAGAAACCCTAATTCTATCAGTGAGATAGAACTTGCTGCCAACATGCTTCAAGATATGCTAATCATGTCCTTCGAGGACAGCTCTGTTCGGAAGACCCTAAAGGTTAACCGTAAAGTTCCATGGTGGAACGAGGAACTGGCTGCACAAAGAAGGAAGGTTAGAAGCCTATTCAACAAGGCCAGATCTAACCGTGTCAGTTGGGATGTCTATAGGGACGCTCTCACTAATTATAACAAGAACATTAGACGTGCTAAACGCGATACGTGGCGCAGCTACCGTGGTAGTATCGAATCGCTGCCAAAGGCAGCGAGACTCCACAAGGTATTGGCCAAAGGGTCGTCTAATGGGATAGGGCTTCTTAAAAGAGCAGATGGCTCTTATACTCAAGATCGCAGGGAAGCACTTGACCTTTTACTGCAAGTCCACTTCCTAGGTTCGGTGGCGAACCCAGATCTATCCAGACATGATGACGCCACCTTGTCACTGGACTCACGTGGGTCCAGTCTATCAGGAACCATCTTCGACCCTGAAAAGGTCAAATGGGCTGTAGATTCCTTCGCTCCCTTCAAAGCCCCAGGGGGCGATCAAATCTTTCCAGCCCTTCTACAAAACAGCCTGGATCATATTCTAGATCCGCTGGTCGGCCTTCTTAGAGCTAGTCTTACTTGGGGTTACATACCCATCTCTTGGATGAGAGTCAATGTGGTATTCATTCCCAAACAAGGGAATCGTCCCCCTGATCAGCCTAAGTCATATCTGCAGAAAACTTATCCTCTGCATCCCACGCAGTTTGCGTATATTGCCGGAAGATCGACGGAGGTCGCTCTTCACAAGCTAGTGGGCAAAATCGAAAGAGCCCTCGTATCCAAGAACATTGCTCTGTGCTCTTTTCTTGATATAGAGGGTGCTTTCGATAATACCGGTTACGGGTCTATTTCTGCTGCGCTGGAGCTCAGAAATATCGCCCGTCCTCTAATCCGATGGATTGATGCTTTGCTCAGACACCGGACTATTTCCTCTACCTTGGACTCCACGACTGCTTTCATTAGTGCGGTTAAGGGTTGTCCCCAGGGAGGGGTTTTATCCCCCTTACTCTGGTCCCTAGTAGTTGATAAACTACTGAGTATTCTTGCGGAACAGGGCGTGGAAGCACTCGACTACGCTGACGACCTGGCGCTCATAGTGAATGGGAACTTTGCCAACACCGTGACAGAGCTGATGCAATCTGCCGACTGTTGGAACTGTCTCCAGAGGATTTCCAACAGAAACAAAGTTACCCTCCTATGGGTACCTGGACACTCTGGTTTCCAGGGCAACGAGCTAGCGGATGAGCTAGCGAAATCATGGGCGAATAGGCTGACCGAACGCTACTGGTTCTTCCAACCAGGGATGAGGCAGGCTAGAGAGCTTACGAATCCCTCGATTAAACGAAGAACAAACCTACTCTCTCGGAGAGATCTCTATCTCCTTGTTGGCTACCTTAGTGGACACCACTTGGTGAACTATCACCTCAAAGAAAATGCGTCTGTCCTCGGATGCAGAATGCAGGCTCTGTAAAGAGGACGACGAAGCCACGAAACACATCCTGTGGGATTGTCCAGCCTTGGTATGGATTAGGAGGAAACATCTGCACGTGGAAACCGCAGTTCCCGAGCACATTGTCCGTTCCTCGACAAAAGACCTGTTATGCTTCATCAGAGAAGCAGAACAGCTTTTGTCATGATAGGGAGAGCATTATAGGTACAAAAGATCATTCTGGTCGCAGTGCCTCGCCCCTTCTCTGCTGTGAGACTCCCTTACCCTAATAATAATAATAATGGTAACAGAATTGGTTCACAATGCAGCTTTGTCGATAAGCTAAGGAATGAGGCAATGGCCGAGTACTTAAAATGGCGGACGGCAAATTAGAAAGACTGTGAAAGAGTGCGTGTGTTCAACTCCCGGTTCCCCCGGCCGGTTGAGGCGAGGTGCGAATTTTTATTTATTAATTATATATTATTTTATGTTATTTTGTTTATTTATTTTATTCCAATAAACTTAAAGAAAAGTTACAGTCAAGCGGGCTGTGATATAGCCTCTACAAAAAAATTAAACTATTGAATTAAATTCTCACGCATCAAAAAGACGCGAGCCAAAAGTAAACAATACGTTCTTCAATGCCGTCACTCTTTCCGTATTTTGCCTGTTATGACTTTGCAAGTTCAATATTATTCTTATTGGATATTGTATTTTGTTTTGCTCAAAATATTTTGCAATTAGAATGCTAGAACATAACAGTGATCATAAGCGTCATCGATATGAGCCCGATCTGGCAGACCGGCACCATCGTAATCAGACGATAGTTCGGCGGCGATATTCGCCGCTACACAAAAATAGACGCTAAGTTCGGATAGATGCTAAATACAGACAACAACTGAATTGTCCGCTTATCATTTACGCATACGAAATAAATGCTTTAATTTAATAACAACATAGTGTGATCGATTCACTACAAGCCCTTTAAAAGTTGTGAATGTGCGAGTTGGACGCCCATTCATACATGTCCGCATATCCACATGTATGTATTGACATCCCGCTTCAACACACATTATTGCACGCATGTATGTACATGCATATGTACAATATAATTAGATTTGGAGTTGCTGTTGTGTACCAACGAAAGAAAACTAAGTTCTAATTACATATATTGCGTACCAAAAACATAAAACAATCCGCTACCGCCGCCGCCCCTTTTCAATGTTATAGAGCTTTTAAAATATTTTAATGAAAAATAATGAAAAACAAAAAATTTCACATGCCGATCGCGGTAGCAATCGAACCCCGAACACGGTCAACATTATTGGCCTTACAGTCCGGGACATAATCCACTCAGCCACTGAACAACTCTAGCTCGTGCCAAAAAATCAACAACAAGCACATGAAATAAATTTTGGTACGCGCTATAAATGCATACATATACCTATTGCCCTCTCGCTCAGTCTAATAGTTGCGACACTTCGCTTCTGCTTTGTCTATACGTTCTTCTTCTTCTGTTCGTTAATTTAAATTGCGCGTCTTGTCGAACACTGTATAAAATTGATCTCCGCAAAAATTAATTTTAAATTATATAATTTTAAAAATTTAATTAATTAATTTAATATTAATCCAAATAAAGCGCAATTTTCATTGCGAGTTTTTATAAATATTCGAAAATAAATAAGTAAGACAGATAGAATCTATCTATGACTGCAGATTGCAGAAATTAATTAATTTGGGGAACATTTAAGTTGCAGGTAGGTCACCAAAATTTAACTTTTAAACAACAACTAGCCCCATTACATTTGCAGTAGCCTCCCTTTGGTGTTCCCTAGGTACTGATTATTTTTGATAATCGTTGGAAAATTCGAGCGGCGATTCTATTCTGTTATTTACAAACTTTTTTTACGGTATACTAAGATAATCCTGAGATAATCAGCACCTGGCTGTAGCGTTTGTATTTTTTTCACTGGAGCTGCCGAATAACACAGACGTGTTTGCTATTTTTGTTCACTGGTGCCAACCACGAGGAGGATTTTCATTATTATTAAATATAATAATTTTTAATATATCCCAGCAATATTTAGTGAGTATTGCAGAAAAACAAGCCTATAACAAAATTCTAATTGGTGAATTTTACCCATTGATTAAGATTGCCGAGATTTTGGACGATTAAGGTAACCTCATGGATTGGCTGGAAAAACAAAAAAACAAAGGTTCTCTGGATAACTGGTGCCAGATTCAGGTAAATTGGGAAGAATAAATAATTATCTTGCAGAATCTAATAAATAATATATTTATTCAGATTCTGGCACCTTGTGCTACCCAAAGTTTGGAGCACCTCATTCTTCAAGCGGATTCGTGCAGGAGAGCCCTAGAGTGGCGTGATGGGAAGCGCATGAAAACTAAAATATCACAGTGATTGCCCTAAATAATTTAATGAAAACTAAAATATTACAGTGATTGCCCTAAATAAGTTAAGGAAAACTAAAATATCACAGTGATTGCCCTAAATAAGTTAATGATAGCTAAAATATCACAGTGATTGCCCTAAATAAGTTAATGAAAACTAAAATATCACAGTGATGGCCTTAAATAAGTTATTGGAAATTATACTATCACAGTGATTGCCTTTAATAAGATCATACAAACTATAATATCACAGTGATTATCCTAACTAAAATATTTGTTAATAATTCTAAATTATATTATAAAAGCTCTAAAAGTTAGTTGTTCAAAAAAAATAGAGTCAATGGTGCGAATAAATACATCTATATAAATATCGCGAGTTGCCAATAATTTTTTGTTTTCATTTTTTTCTTTACCTATCTGCAAATGACCATAAAAAGGTAATTCTAACGAAAAACAAGTGACCTAAACAAATACACAGAAAAAAAAATGATGAGTGACAAACGAAATAAACTAAAATGCACACATCTATACCCACACACATAAAATTACATCACACCACGGAAGATTTTTCGTCGATGGAAAACAACAAACTGTGAGTGATTCTTTTTAATTTGGCTATTTTTTTTTTTATTTTTTTTCACCTTTGTTGATTTTGGGAGTAACTGCTCTTCAAGCCTGTACTCTTTTGAATTTTGAATTTGGCTATTTATGTAGCTCGAATATTCAATTTTATTTACTCATGTTTGAGTGTAATTAATTATTACTGCGGATGTTTATGTCTAAGCAGGCTGGAATGGGTTCTGATGCCATACATAAATATTTGACTTATATGCTAAGTACAAATGGCAATTTGATGTATGTACGTGTTATTGGTTGTGAGTGTGTGTGAGTGTGTATGTGTGGTCAAGTGGTGCACTATGGTACATATGTTACTTCCCCATCTTTAAAAAATTAGCCTGCCCTCAGGCGGATAAACTAGGATACAATATAGGGTTTATATTATTATCATTTGCTACTACGTCATTGTTTACAATATTTGGTGTTTTTGTAGGAGTGGGAACTTGTTTTTTGAATTTAATTATAATTTTCTTAGGTATACTCTTATATTTGTAGATAAAATATAATATTATTATTATAATTAATACAATTTTTGACGTTATTAATATTGTTTGAAAAGTATTTTTGTTTTTGTTTCAAAAATTTCTTTAGCTTGAATGTATTGTTTCTAGTTTTGTTATATTATTGTTCACATAAACTGTTTGTGTGTAATCAAGTTGTTTTCGCTCTTCTTAAGCCAGCTCGTAAAGACGAGATAAAAAGTATTTTAAGAAAATTTAGAAAACCAAGACGAAAGTTAGAATGATTTTATTTTATCTCATTAGAGATGGGCGTGCCTCTTCAATATGCACGATCGTTACAAAGGTTATAGTGTGAAATACATCGTTTCTTCTTATATCGATAACTTCCATTTAAATATAACATTTTTCTTCATATATCGATAACTTCAATTTAAATAGAACATTCTTACAGACTTCAATTAATTAAATTTAAATAATCTAACATATTTTGGCGCAAACATACTCCCGGCCTTGGAAGCTCCTTTCAAAACCAATTAAGCTACCTCTTCAATCGGCAAAAGGCAAATCTTGTGTATGTTGCGTTTAAACAATCCTGCCTTAGTTTTGATTGTCACCACTCGTACAGCTTTATCGTTGCCAGGATGACATTCGTGAACACGTCCCAACGCCCAGCGTCCTGGTGGTGTGTTGTCTTCTGGGATGAGAACTAACATGCCATTTTCAATGTTGTTGCAGATCAACGCCCATTTGCTGCGTTGCTGCAACAGATTTAAATACTCGTTCGACCATCGCTGCCAAAATGAATGGTGCACTACCACAATGCGTTTCCATCGATTGGTCATTGATAGTTTAATAATGGAGTCGTCGCATTGCTCTGTTAGAGAGTTTAGCGGTCGTCCAACTAAAAAATGTCCAGGAGTTGAAGCCTCAAAATCATTCGGATCTGAAGACATCGGGTGAAGCGGTCTTGAATTCATTACCGCCTCCACTTGCGCTATAGCTGTAGAAAACTCTTCGTAATTCAGTGACGCGCCATTGAAACATCGTACTATGAGTTGCTTTGCCACCTTTACAGCGCTTTCCCACAAGGGGCTTTTCATCCCATAACTGGTCAGCTTATGCACCCAGCTCCCTTGCAGCTCCAACGAAGTTGGTTGCGTTGTCGCATGATAGTTCCACACTGAGCCCACGTCGAGCGAAGAATCGTTTAAGTGCCGCGATGAAGGCGTTTGTGCTCAGATCTGACACCAGTTCCAGATGACATGCCTTTGTCAGGAAGCATACAAAAACGCACAAATACACCTTAGTAGGCCTGCGTCCTCGCTGATTGTAGTGCTTCCACAACGGTCCAGCAAAGTGCAATCCCGCTCGTTCGAAAGGGTGCGCACCAATTTGCACTCTGTTTGCTGGTAGAGCGCCCATGATCTGGGAAGCACGTTGTGGCCGTTGACGGAAGCAGGCTATGCAGCTACGAACCGTTCTGCGAGCTACCTTTCTGGCATTGATAACCCAATATTGTTGACGCACAAAAGCACATATTGCATGTGCTCCTGCGTGCATATTACTTCGGTGTACATATTCAAACAATGCATTAATTACCACGTGCGTATTTGGTAATAATATTGGGTGTTTGACTTCGTATGGTACATTAGCTTGAGAAAGTCTACCTCCTACTCGCATGATTTCAATGCCGTCTGATATATCAAGAAATGGGCTAAGCACCGGTATTTTTCGAAAACGGATAAGCTCACGTTTTTGTAACTTAGAGATTTCTTCATTAAAATGCAACCTTCAAAAACGCGCGCCGCCAGTGAAATATGTAAGCAAAAACTCGAGTCAATTTTGTAAAGCTGTAAACAAATTTGCATTGGCTAACTATATCCTCGTACTGCGATGAGGTGGCTGCTACAAGAGAAAATTTCGATGTTCGCTGCTCTAGTGGTTCTGCTGGACTCCGCCACCGCATTGGAGGCCACGTTTCAACCGCTAATTGCAAGAACCTTGGACCTTGCCACCATAACTCGGAATCCTTAAGGTCAGATGTGTGCATACCCCGCGACACTATGTCTGCCGGATTGAGTTTTATGTCTACCTTATTCCAATCCTGCACACTAGACAATTCTTGAATTAATGCAACAAACGTAGTCCATCTACTAGCTTGTGAACTTATCCAGTTTAGTACAATTGTTGAGTCTGTGAAATATTTCGTGCTATGCACGGGAAGGGGCACACATGTCTTTATCTTGGCCATTAGCTGAGCGAGCAATTTTGCACCTTCCAGCTCAAACATTCGTGCACAAGACTTAACTTATTCCTATACTTTTGCCACTGGAGCGAGTAACTGGGAGGAAGCTCTTCATCCCACTCTTGCTTAAGCAACCAAAGCTCCTGCATAAATATTTTTTTTCCCAAAATAAAAACAGGACTTAAAAATCCAAGTGGATCGAACAGTTGGGCTAGCTCAGAGAGCACTATTCTTTTTGTTATAATCGCACAGTTTTGTGCAGTGTAGGCAAAGTTAAAACGGTCCTGAATTGAATTCCAATAAATCCCAAGAGTCTTGGCAGTGTCTGTCGTTTTCAATTCTAGTGGCTCAGCACATTCAAAATTGTCTATAGTCATCCTGCAATTAGAGCGCCATTTATGGAGTTCAAAACCTCCCTTTTTAAGAAGCTCAGTTACTTCTTGTTTTAAACAATAAAGTTCGCTGATGGATTCTGCTCCGCAGAGCATGTCGTCCATATAAAAGTTTGAAACGACAGCAGCTTTAGCCAGAGGGTACTGATTACCGAAGAGTTCCGCTAAATAATATAAGCCGCGGACTACCATCTGTCTGAATCTACCAAAATCTGTCTATACATCTTTGAGATATCAGCAGTTAAAGCATATCTGTAAAAACGAAAGCGTGTGAGAGTTTCAAACAAATCTGGTTGCAATGTTGGCCCTACTAACATGGTTTCATTTAACGATACTCCGTTTGTAGTCTTACAAGAAGCATCGAACACAACTCTCAATTTAGTCGTCGCGCTATCTGGTCGAATCACTGGCTGATGACGCATGATGTACTTGACGTGGCGAATCTCGTCCGTATTCACCTCTTCTAAGTGATCCAGATTGCGATACTCTTCTATGAAGTCTGTGTAGTCTTTCTTCAATTCAGAATTTCTATTCAGCTTCTTTTCTAAGTTTAGAAATCTTCCTAGAGCAATGTGGTAGGACTCACCTAACTCAACCTTGGGCTCCTTGAAGGGCAACTTTACAATAATACGATTAGCTGGTGATATTTTTACTGTAGATGCAAAGTGGGTCTCACAATTTTGCTCTTCCTCACCACTAGCAGCCTTCACTAAAACTACTCCAGTAGCCAAGAAGCTCGATGCCTGATTGGACAAAAGCGAACTGTGCAGCGCACTCGAACTAGCCTGGTTGTTGTTGCTACCTGAATCTCTCATCTCACTTGACTCTCGATGCAGCATCAAGTGGTGAGGTTTGGTACAAATCGAACAACGTGAAGCCTTGCAATCCTTGGTTTGATGCCGCTTGTTGAAGCACACTAGGCACAAGTTTTGCTTTTTCACCTCATGATATCGTTGTAAGGGTGTTAGCTCCTTAAATTTCGGGCACATTTTTAGCTGATGTGGACCTGAGCAACTATAGCATTGTGTCGTGAAGTTGTCCCCTGCTGTCGTTTGTAAACTTGTGCGTTTATTTGAGCCTTTACCATACCCATGCGCCGGAATTCCTTTCCGAACTTCTCTTCCTGCAAAGTTTCGTCCTCTATTACAAATAAATTGTCACAGCAAGCTCCAAGAAGGCAGATGTGAGCAATCATATTCTGCTTCCCACTTTTCCAACGACTCATCATCTAATTTTCCTCTAATAAGGTGAAAAATGATTGTGAATTAACAGAGTCAACTAACCCACCTAAGCAATCTGCGTCAGATTGCTTGAGAGTTTTGACATTAAACAATTCGCATACATGCGACTGTACGATTATTGCTTTGTTTTCAAACCGTTCACGCAGCAACTGTAGCGCTTTTCTATAGTTCTCTGGCGATAGTTCTAAACAGTCAATAGTTCTAAGCGGACTGGCATCTAAGCACGATTTTAAGTGTATAAATTTGGAAAGCTCATCAATATTATTGTCCGATTCAATCAGCGTAGTGAACGCGTTAAACCAACTGGTCCATTGAATAAATTTTCCTGAAAACCTAGGTAATGTTAACTTTGGCAGTTTAGAAATACGAGAATCATTCATCATCGTAGAATTTGCAGCTGGGTCAGCCAATGCAACGGAATGTCTTCCTCTGTTACTTAATGCACTCAGAATTTTTGCCTTAATTTCGCAGTACAGTTCTTCTATTACTTGGCGCGTATCCCACTCAATAGCATTGTCAGTTGTCTGTTCGATTGAGCTCTGAATTGTATTTAATTGCGTAAAGGTTGTATTATCCCAAGCAGAATGCTTTCGAATATAAGAGCGAAAGAGAATTTAAATTCGGAGTACCCCTCTTTTTGCACAGCACTGGGTTAGCACAGCATAAAGCTTTTCTCTTTCCTCTCTTAAAGTCGCCCACGCGGTTTGGTTAATCGTATGATTTAACCGTAACTCCGACTTAAAGCTTTTTTTTAGAAGTTATAAAAAGAGCTTTTACCTTATCTATTACACATTTTCTGATCGGCTCTTTTGTTAAACAGACGCATTTTCTTTGCGGTCTGAAAAATTTTAATTAAAAAGTCTTAATACAAAAATATAAAAAAACCAGTACAGCTTACGCTGCAATCGGAATCTGGTTATATCACCAACAATTTTCCAGCGGCGACCAAAGAAATCGGATTAATTCCATTAATTGTGCCAGTAGTGTTTTATTCCCCAAAAGGTGATATTATTACAATTGCTATATTTGTGCAATTTGCTAAAGTGAAGATTTTCTTTCAGCCGTGTGGCAGGCGGTATTTTTTTCGAAGTCTAAAAGGCCTGGCCACGCTTTCTTCAACTTGATCTAGAGCCCACTGGCTGTCGAACGACCTCGGCCGACCTTGGTTAAATCCAGACAAGGTCATAGGTCGATATAGGTTTCCCCCAGGCTCTGTTTTGTGGACCTAATCTTCCATACTATCTGATCAGTGTATAAGATAAGTCTTGATATTGCTGTGTACGATGCTGGTGCAACATTATCCATAATCACCCAGTCTTCGGCTTCAAACCCAATTCGATCTTGATTAGAAAGAGAACGCGCGAGTGTGTATAACTGTTTTCTCAGGTACAGTTTGGAAGTCACCTATGTTTCTCAAACTGCCTAAGCCAAAGGCACACACGCCCGCACAACCAGAAAATTAGTTTTTACGAGAACAGCTGATGAATTCTATAACTCGAGAACAGCATTAAAAATTGAACAAAAAAATGTTTTAACGAATTTAAGTTATTCAAACCGTCTTATATGAAAATTTGAGTCTTCGGAAACCAAAAAAACTGGATTCGAAGAAATGAAATCCTTATAAATCTAAATTAAATTTAAATTACAACCTAGCTTAAGTAATGTAATTCTCTAATACATAAGTCTCTACTTTATGGCCGAATAGTTTGATTACTTTTGGACGAGCATGTACACATGGTAGGCATATATATATATAATTTGTTCTGAGTATCTTTAATACAGCTTCTTACTTTAACCAACGACCGTTCAATGGGCCCATCGTTCGAGAGAGTTGCGGATTAAAATTTGAAAATGAGTGAGTCTACCCAGTAGTTTGAACATTTATTAATATATAAATGCCACGTGTTAATTCTCAGTTGAAGGCCTATTTTCTTTAAAATGTATTTGAAAATTGTAAAAAAAAAATGAATTATTATAAAAATAGAAATTGAAGATGGATAACTAAATATTTGTTATGGGTCTATCTGGCTCTTTGCTGAGACAACATGAAATAATTTAATAATCGTTTTCTTTGAATATTAGGGGCAATGCCTAGATATCACCAGATACATTGCCATGGTAGGGGGGGTAGAGACGAGGGACAACAACACCTAGTTCCCTCTGATGAATAATTCCAGTATTCGTTTGAGAAGGTGTGTCGGCACCGATTTTGTTATTTTCGTAGATATTGTCACTATGCTAGTTAAACCGTGCACTTATATTTTATGATGTAGTAGGTACTAGGGAGTTTGGCCTGGAAAACCCCGACCAATCCGGCGAGCTTGGACCGAGCAAAGCAAGAGTGCACATCCTCTGGACCCAAAACTCCACGGGCTCAGGCTTCTATCAGTCACCTTAGCCTGAGCTTGAAAGCCATTAATAAATACGAACTAGGCTGTACACTACACATATAAATGGCGCCCAACGTATGAGGCCGAAATAGCTTAAAAGGGAATAAACTAGTAAGTTTAAACTAAAGATTAAAGCTATTTTCAGTTTCCCAGAAGAAATTTTAGCTTGCTTCGCTCTACTTCTCGGCTAGACTTTACATCACTCAGCAAATTTTTTTTTGGTTACATATATATTCCATATAGTTTTTTTAAAGAAAAGTTCTAAATCTATCCTTGGATTTTGCGTTTGCAATTCTTTTAAAGGGATTGGACGACCAGGATGAGACTAGACAATTCTGAGGAATCTATATGAAATTTAAATTAAAATTCACTTCGTATTCATTTGGATTACAAAACTCTGTTTAGTTGTACGGATTTTGTCCAATAGTTCGAAGGAATCTGGAACAGTTTTACATACTTATTAAATTGAAATAGCAAACGCTACTGGAAATATTTATCATCATTTTGTGTCATCAGACATTTTTGTGGTAAATAATATTCTATTTACTTCTGAATTGATTTTACGTAATTTTGGAAATTGTATTATCAAAATATCGGTAAGACATAGCAATGATGACATTGCGGCTGCTTTAGCTACTGCAGATCTTTTTTGTGGAATTTGCAATGAAGTAATGACTGCCAAACACCTAATAGCAAAAACTTCATGTTTGCATGACTTTCACAAAGACTGCATCACTGAACATCTTAAATCAAATACTTTATGTCCCACTTGTTCCAGTGATTGTACACAAATGGCATTACGATTTTCGAATAATACCCTTTTTGCCGAACTACAAGATTCAGAAAGACCTGGTAGCATGAATGATTCAATTCATAGTAGAAGCAATTCTCAGCCCACGAGAGGCCATAAAGCAGGTCGAGCCCACGGTACTATTCCCAAATCTAAGATGACTACTAGATCAAATACTCGTGGTAGATCAGATTATGTTCTCGCAGAACCAACACAAATAAACTCCAACTTGTCTCTTAAAACTCCTGTAGATATTGCAAACTTTGTTCAATCTACAATTAGTGCACATCAAGCAACGATGGTCGAGAATCTAACCTCATATTTGAATAAATCAATTGAGACGACCATGAACTGATTTGTGCAACCGCCTTACTTCCATTCAAATGAAAAGCAAGGATTTAATATAATAATTAATTATTATTGTGCCATTGCATTTTTTACATGTGTTGCGAGAAGAGACTGTTTTACAAGTGGTTTAAGTTTAGACCTAACAGCTGCTAGCATGAGATTTAACAGCTGCTTAACATAAGACTTAACAGCTGCATAGAATATAGATTTTAACAGCTGATTCTACTCGTATGACAACCTTGAGCGCTTAGATAAAGCAGTGATCTGCCGCGAACATACTCGATTTGGTCTTGATTGGCAGAACTGCTATCTTGGCGATGGCTCTCTTTGTCAATCCTGTGGCTGTGCGTATGACTGCTACTCTGACTGCGCCGTCGTCTCCAACTATTGTGCTTTCAATTCGGCCGAGAGGCCACTTGAGCGGAGGCACGTTTTCTTCCTTCAACAGCACGATGTTTCCAGGATGAATGTTTGGCTTGCGAGAGTGCCATTTGCTGCGCTCCTGTAGCGCAGAGAGGTACGAGATACTCCATTTCTGCCAGAAAGTCTGCTGCATGTGGCAGACACGCTGCCAGCGACTGAGGCGATCCACGCTGAGGTGAGTCAGGCTCGGCTCATCGATGTTCGCATTCGCTTTGCCCCACAGGATTTCTAGGTCGCTTGGATTTTCTGAAATGGAACATAGAGGCCTTGAGTTCAACATAGCTGAGATTTGACAAATGAGCGTACGAAGCTCATGAAATGTGAGGGTTGAGTTGCCAACGATGCGGTAAAAGTGGTGCTTCGCTGCCTTTACAGCAGCTTCCCATAACCCGCCAAAGTGCGGAGATCGTGGTGGAATAAAGTGCCAATTTATTCCGAGAGCGAGGGCGTCGTTGACAATTTGCTGGCGCTGAGGTTCACTAATGAAGAGATCCTTAAGCTCAGCTAGCTCGTTTCGAGCACCGACAAAATTTGTTGCGTTGTCCGTCCAAATATCGCGTGGCTTCCCTCGAAGACTGACGAAACGTTTTAGAGCAGCGATAAAAGAAGGTGTCGACAGGTCCTCCACGAGCTCTAGATGGCATGCTTTTGTTGAGAAGCAAATGAATATTGCTATATAGCATTTTGTAGGCGCACGATTTCTCACTTCTGACTTGGAGAAGAAGGGCCCACAAAAATCTATGCCGGTTACATAAAACGTAGGGCTGGGTGTTACGCGGGCTGCTGGTAGTGGAGCCATTACTTGCTGTCCATTTTGACATGGGCAGGCGCAAAAAGGATGGTCCATAATGCCATAGTTGCGAGTTGATTAGTTCAATTGGGGTGCATCCTCGCGATAGGACGTCAGCTGGGTTCAGTTGCGAAGTGACATGATGCCATGTCATGCCTCTCATTAAGTCCTGGATTTGTGTTACCCGATTTGCCACAAACACATTGTAGTTAGAAGGGCAGTCGCGCAACCATGCTAATGCTATTGTTGAATCTGTCCAGCAATGATATTCACATTTGAATGAAATGTCTTTTGCGACGATTGATATGAGCTCCGATAGGATTAGTGCCGACGAGAGTTCAAGTTTAGGAATTGTTAATACCTTTAACGGAGCTACTCTCGACTTTGAGCACAGCAAATGCGTTGAATAGTCTCCATCAACTTCAGATCTCACGTAGATGCATGCTCCATACGCTGCTATACTGGCGTCGCAGAAACCGTGGATTTCATATCTTCCTGCAGGTGCCATGATGAAGCGCGGAAACTTAAGGCTGTGAACAAAGGATAACTGCGATGTTATTTCCGTCCACGCTGAATGAAGATGCTGCGGAAGGCTCTCATCCCAATCGATGTTTTCCTTCCAGAGTGCTTGCATGAACACTTTCATCCTTGTAATGATAGGAGAGATGAGTCCCAATGGGTCGTAGAATTTTGCTAGTGTGGATAATACGCTGCGCTTTGTAGTTGGTCCGTTAGGGATAATGTCGGTGAAATTGAAAAGCAAAAAGTCAGATGCGGGGTCCCAGGCTAAACCGAGCGCCTTGGCAATACTTGTGCCGTCGTGAAACTGCATCAGCTTTTCGCAATCAGTTTCGGCTTCACCCTCAAGAGCGGCAGACTCATTCGAGCACCACTTCCTTATTGGAAATAGTCCTCTGGCGAGCAACTGCTTGACTTGCTATCGAATTTCCGTCGCTTCCTTGATGGAGTCACCACCTGATATCAAGTCGTCCACGTAGAAATCTTTTCGGACGATCCTTGCGGCAAGCGGAAATGACGGTTCCTCAACGTAGGTCAGCTGATGCATGGCGCGAATTGCGAGAAACGCTGCAGGCTTTGTTCCGTACGTAACTGTATTCAGGGTGTACACATTTATTGGTTTCTCGGGATTGTTGCGCCACAGGATGCATTGCAGGTGTTGATCTGGTGGCGAAATACGCACACAACGATACATCTTGGAAATATCTCCACACATAGCAACCTTGAAGAAACGAAATCTGATCAGTATGTTAAAAAGCTTAGATTGAATGGATGGGCCAGCAAATAAAAGATCATTAAGAGATGCGCCAGTTGTAGTTTTTGCTGATCCGTCAAAAACTACGCGCAACTTTGTGGATGTGCTGTCCGGTTTTTCTACACAGTGGTGAGGTAAATAAAAACGCGGTCCGTCATGATGGCTGGCATAATGACATGTGTCCTAGGTCGATGTATTCCTGAAGAAATGCTGAATACTGCTCTTTCAGATGTCGATTCCTTTGGAGTCTAGACTCGAGAGACTTGAGGGAATCCAGATCCTCCTTTGCTGGTAAGCGCACTGAGTATTGTCCTGTCTCCAGGCGCGTGTAACCTTTCAAGAATAAGTTTTCACAAATCATGTCTTCCTCCGTGGCTGTTGATGTGGAACCATAGCAACTGTCAATTTCCCAAAATCGTTTGACTATATCAGTCAGGTTGTCATCCTCAGGAGACTCCCTGCGTACGGCTGCCAACGCATGATGCTTGATGGGCTGAGAGAAAGCTCCGGAAACGATCCATCCAAGCCTTGTTTTTTGGAAAATTGGCAAGTGTCTGGCTATGTGGGTCTGCCCCACGCAAAGCAATTCAAAGAACAGGCTGGCGCCAAGTAATACATCGACTCGCTGCGATTTGTAGAACGATGGATCGGCGAGTGCTATGTTCTTGGGGATATTCCAGCTGGTTATGTCGATTCCGATACGAGGGTGGTAGTCCGTGATCGTCCGTGTGACAACAGCAGAAAATGCTGCGCTGTATTTCCGATCAAGCGATTGAGCAGCGAGATCGACTGCTGCGTTCGACGACAGAGAAGCTTCACCTATTCCGGAAATTGAAACTGTTGATTTTCGTGTGACCAGTTGCAATTGGTTGGCCAGTCGACTGGTGACGAAATTCAGCTGTGATGCTGAATCGAGCAAGGCACGATTTATGATGGCTGTGTTTATGATGGCTGTGGGCAACAATACGTAGTCCGCTGATTGCTTTTCTGTGGGCTCAGGTGCCAAATTCGAGCCAGTTGTGATTAGCGTTTGCTGCCGCTGAATTGTTCCATGCTGAGCATTGGAAGCATTTGAAGTCGAGGAGATTTGGCCTGTATGCAGCAGGGTGTGATGCTTCTGCTGGCAGTGTCTGCAGTGTCCAGCTCGACATTGCTGTAAGGCATGACCTTCACGAAGGCAGTTAAAGCATAGATGCATACGCTTAGCTTCATTAAAGCGGAGAGAGGGAGATAGGTTGGCGAAACGAGCACATTTAGGTAGGTAGTGATCCTTTGAGTCGCATAAAGGGCACGCGTTTGCGATGCTGCTAGAGGCTACAAGTGAATTTCGACCATTCTTCTTGTGCGCATCCTGTAGGCTGGCTGATTGCAGTGTAACGCCTTCCATGTTTTCCAGTTTTCGACATCTGCGCTCGATAAAGGACGCCATATTTGACCATTTCGGGATCTTCTCAGATTCCAGAACCTCTTCCCATTTCTCCTGTGAGTTTGCGTCTAGCTTGCGACTTATTATGTTAATAAGTAGGCCATCTGCGATCTGCTCACTTGTTGCTATTGTACCGAGAGCTCGAAGGTGAGCGTTTACGTTATCGCTAAGCGCACGTAGGCTCTGTGCAGATCCTTTTTCAACACCTGGCAATCCAAAGATCGAGCGTATGTGCCCCTGAAATTGTAGTAACTTGTTATCAAAACGTCTTATAAGTAGTTCCATTGCCTTGTCGTAGTTTGCTTCAGAGGGCTCCAATGACTTGATGGTGTCAATTGCGGCACCTTCCAGACAAGAACGCAGGTGCTGTAGCTTTTCAATCTTGCTCAGATCCTCATTGCTACCAACAACTGTGTTGAACATCGCATAGAACTCGGGCCAATCTTCATATTTTCCATTAAATGTTGCCAGTTGCATCTCCGGTAGTCGAGACCGGCGACTGCAAGTTTGATTCACAGTGTCGTTGAGTCTGTGAATAGCCGTTGAATTGAGAGCAGTGTGACGAGCCTTGAGTGCGTCCAATTGTCGGGTGAGCCTTGCTTTAACCTTAAAATAGATTTCGGTGAATTCAACACGCGTATTCGACGCCATCTCCAACAAGTCGAGCTTCTCAAGCGCGGTCTGAGCATCCACGAATTCGGCCTGCATCCCGTTTACGGCTTCGATTCTCACGGACAGATCGCTCTCATCAAAGCTCTCAACTTTCTCGTCAGAGTTGAAGAACTCGAGCATAGAGGTCAGTTGACGTTTTACTTGAGAGCATTTTTCGCGATAAAAGTCAATGGGATTTGGTTCAGCCATTGTAGTTGGTGTGCACTGTAACGAACTAAAACGAAACGCGCGCGAAAAAATGTCTTTTTGTCACCACGAAACCGTAAGAAAACGGAGATAGGAACAGCTAATGTTCTTTGTATATAAGAACAGTTGTAACGGTTAAGTGAACTTGCACTATGTATAGCCACTTATGCATGTATGTAGTGATAGGGCAATGTATGTATGTGTGCGCAAAATTTACTTGTTGAGGGCCAAATTTGTTTGCGGGAGTGTGTAATAATATTTTTATTAAGACAGCTTAGAGATGAGAATATTAATCGACATTATTATGCGGAATAACAAATATATGGCGCGAACTCGAAAGTAGCAAAAAACGTATGCACTTATGTATATGCGATACCGAAAAATGTTTGTGTGTATGTACGTATGTACGCCAACGAAAGCGAGATCGAAAATGTTTGTAGGTACATAGGTACGCGTGCAAAAACGAGATGAAAAAAATGCGGCGGCAGCGATTGCGCGAATGAATTACGAATGTGATACTAAAGTGTTTAGAATCCCATTTTAATTTTTATTTAATTCACGTCGGGGTCACCAATGTTTACGGGTACACTGATTTGTGCAACCGCCCTACTTCCATTCAAATGAAAAGCAAGGATTTAATATAATAATTAATTATTATTGTGCCATTGCATTTTTTACATGTGTTGCGAGAAGAGACTGTTTTACAAGTGGTTTAAGTTTAGACCTAACAGCTGCTAGCATGAGATTTAACAGCTGCTTAACATAAGACTTAACAGCTGCATAGAATATAGATTTTAACAGCTGATTCTACTCGTATGACAACCTTGAGCGCTTAGATAAAGCAGTGATCTGCCGCGAACAATTAGCCTTGTTAAAAATTCATCAAAGAACAGACTTAAGACCACCAGACATATTCAACGATAATAATCAAGCATGTAGAGACAACGATAGATCTCAAAGGAACCAGTCAGTTTTACCTGGAGTATCACCAAGAAATAGCGTTCTAAATGGGAGTATAAATTCCCGTGTATCTCCAGAAAAAGTCCCAAATATTTTACAAAGTTGGCACATCAAGTTCGACGGTTCTAGAAATTGTATGAGAATGGAAGAGTTCATTTATCGAGTTCGTGCTTTAACTAGGCAGAATCTGAACAATGACTACGAATTACTTTGTGACCACTTATACTTGTTATTTTCTGGAAAAGCCGACGATTGGTACTGGAAATTTCACCGTTCCCACACCAATTTCACTTGGAACACCTTTTGCGAAGAATTTATGAAAAGATTTGAAGATGTGGAAACAGATTATGATATATGGGAGCAAATAAGAAAACGCCGACAAGGTGAGAATGAGCTTTTCGATGATTACCAATATGTCATAGAAGATCTCGTTGCCAGACTTCAGAACTCCCCATCCGAAGGTGAGCTAGTTGAACTGTTGATCCGGAATGCTAAGCCAAATTTTCAACATGAATTACTTCATTTAAATATTCCGAATCGTTCACGGCTCAGACAAGCAATTCGAAAACATGAACAATTTTATTCTAATTTGAAATTCTTTAAGCCAACGTCCTCAGATTTTCGAGATTAATTGTTCTGAAGATAACGAGGACCAACATATTTTTGAAGAAACAGCAGAAGAAGGGTTAGCTATTCAGCGTCCTTCAACTCCTTTAATACCAACCTGTAGGAATTGTGGCACCAAGGGTCACAAATTTTTCGATTGTGTAGCACCCCGTAGTATTTTCTATTACGGCTGTGGAGCTAAGGACACTTATAAGCCTGTCTGTCCTAAATGTACCCAAGCGGGAAACTTGACGAAGGATGTGTCCAGCCGCAACAGGCAGACACATCCATAACAATTCAAAATATGACTTTCGAAAACTCAGCATCAGAATTAATAAACAATAATATAATTCGTGATGCTGAAACACAAACAACCCAGCTCAGTCCAGAAAATCAAATTCATAATTCTTTTATTCCCTTACATAAAAGAATAGAAAAATATAACTCTCTTAGAGAAGAGATTTTTAATGAAATAAATACTATTACCCAACTAGTAATAGAACTCAAAAGGTCAACCAAACGGTTACGTAATTTCTGGAAACGGATCCAAAATGATCGGAAAAAAATTATTTGTGCTATATTTTTAGAGCCTGATAATAGAATTTACACCAATGTACATATTGACGACAAAGAGTATGTTGCATTATTGGATTCCGGCGCTACAATAAGTTGCAGTGGTAGCTCGGCAGCTCAAGAGCTTTTGTCCAATTATAAGACTCGCAAGTGTTCGGGAGTCATAAAAACCGCAAACGGAACAGAAAGCAAAGTAATAGGAAAAATAGAAACACCAATTAAATATAATAATAAAATTTTTGAATTGGAAATATTTATAATCCCCGAAATTAAACAAAATATTATACTAGGAATGGATTTCTGGAAGAAAGCTGGTTTGGCTAATAAAATTTCGGATCCCCCCCTAATTTCCGAATTAGATATAGGAGCTTCCGAAGAAAATGAGGATACTCCTAAATTACATATTTTAATACCTGAGCAAAAACAACGCCTCAAAACTGTAATGGCAACATTCCCATCTTTTGCTGCAAAAGGTTTAGGGAGAACCAAATTGACAGCCCATACCATCGACGTAGGTACA